>JAGVSQ010004994.1:0-18396 GCA_022683975.1 Rhyacophila evoluta | reverse complement strand
TTTAAAATCAATTTCCATCAAGCACCATCAGTCGAAAATATTAATTATATAACTTTCATTGAATACTATTAATCAATTATTATAATTTCTATATCGGGCATGATTTAAAGTTTTGCGAAACCATACGGAATGAATGAGAAATGATTATTACGTCGGTATAACTCTTTTTTAGTTGTTATATATAAGTAATAACATAAAAATGTGTTTATTTGTATAATTACTGAAAATAATTTATCAAATGTGGTGTCTAAGTGCGCCTCTGGCTAGAAGAAGTGGTAACCTAGCACGTATTCTCTCGTAAACTATCTATCGGCTTGAAAAAAATCCACGTGGTAGAAATTAACTGTCGCATTTCAGACAGCCTTGCTGAATGTTTAAGTATGTGCTAAACAGGTAACGATTTAAAAAGTTGGTCTACTTATAATTCATGTTTTATTTCTCAGCTCTATATCATTCGCAGCAATACATACGCGATAAATAAACGATAAGCTACGACATTTTCTATATCATAAAATACATACTAATAACACAATTATATCAATAAATAATTTTCGAAAGACAGCCACCCTTGCATTTTATACGACTCAGATTAGACCCTGAGTAGCGTAGGATAAGATAATCGAAAAGGTTGATAGTTTCATACACTTTAGGGTTCACATCCCGAATGATACTAGGCTTAAAAACTGTGCTATGGCTGGAGCTACATTCAATTCAATGCGAGCTTCTGAAATATGGCCTCTGCAATAGTTATTAAAATATAATAAATAAGAGTACATACATATCACTCATTACAAAGCAATACCTCGTATACCAAATGGCACATATTTTACATAAGATAAAAAAAACTTCTGTAGTAACTATCATTACATCAAATTCCAGATATTTTTTTTTATGTTGACATTAAAAATACGAAATTTTCTTTAACGATATTGAATACATAGTTCTTTTTATTTTTTGGTGTGTGGTATACGAGGTATTGTTTTGTTATCAGCGATATAGTACATATAATGATATTTGACGTGTGCATTTTACCAGTGTTAATTATTATCAATGGCAAGTAATGTATGACATTTTTCGCGATAGGTGTTTTAGGTGTAAAATTATTGGGCTTCGTGGGGAACTTTTGAGATTGCTGAACGGACCGGCTCCCCCCGATACGTCAAAAGTATTGCGATGTTGTTAGATTTAGCCAGGGACACCCCGAAAAGTCCTAACAAAAGCAAACAACCCCCAACTATTCTTCCAACCGGTGGGATACCGAGGTGGAAGCGTATACTTACTATCTATCAGATATATTCAACTACTTGCACTAAGGAGTGACAAATTGATCTAAAGAGTGAACAAGAATCTTGAAGTACCTCGCTCTGGTGTACCAATGGACTGACCAACGGTCAATTGTCCGTTCCGAAAGCGGGACATGTGAAAATAACGACTCCAGAAATGGAGTATACGGATTTCCGCATTGTAAAGACATTTTTTTACAGATTTTTTCATCAAAATTGTGGCAAGATTGTCAGCTATTTGCAATTTTTTTGGACTTGAAAAAAAATCGAGCAGCTATATAATTTTATAATTAGCAAATTAAGCAATACAATAGAGTAAAAATTACTAAGATATAGGATTTCCACGGAGCGACAGTTTTGAACGACTGAATAGTGGATATGGTAATGAATACAAATAGTCTACTGCCCCATCTCCATGAATACGAAATCTTTGCTTTAATTCCATGTTCCAATTACCGCAAGCATGTCCACGGAGTTTGCAAAACCTGGACGCGAGTTAATATATAGGCTAGCAGCCCAACGAAGGCTGCACGGACCGAGGGCGGAGGGAGTGGAAAGTAGGCGGAAATCAGAAGGGGATGAAGGGCGGCGCAACAAGAAGCCTGCCTGGGCGGGCAGAAACCTAACAAGGCAAAGTGAATTTTCAAAGAACTGACTAGCTTTAAAAGGCCGCCGTATTCATAATTCACTCGGTGTTTGCAATTTTGGTTCATTACGTCAAAAAAATACAATAGAAAAAATTATATGACCAAGCTTTTGAATTAAACAATAAAATTAATAAAAACATGCAACACAAAAAAAATGATAGACAATGGCTTTACTCTTTCAAAGTGCACTTTTCTCGTTTATTTTAATACTATGAATCTTTGGTGGTGAAAGACCATTGATCACTTTTATAACACATACTTCAAAATTCTTGATATCCATTAAAACAAGACGTCTGAAATTTTATCATACGTGTGTATTCATTTGTCTTGTTAGTACAATATTATATATTATTATACTCTGTGCTATTCAACAAATATCAACAGTTCTGGCGTATATAATAGATAAAAAAGATATTAATTCGGCAATCATTCCATAGTTATTAATCAAGGTTTTTGTTATCGTACAATGATTATTGGTATCCGAGAGGTTAGCACGCGTACTTTAGAGCCAGAAATGCTTGTCCAATCGCCAGAGATAATCATTTAAAAAAAATCGAAAAATGCAGGACTGGATGCCAAGAAGTTTTAGTAAACGTTTTGACAATGTGTGCATCAATAATTTCTGGAATAGTCATCTTCACATCGTTGAGATCCATATGCTGTATTTTCGGAGAGGATATGACAAAAAAAAATATTTACTATTTTGTACAATCTAGGACGAAACACATGTCATGGAAATCATTTGTAACATGTAGTCAGATGTCCCAAGCTAAGAATTTAAACTGTTTAAACTATTAATACCGTGGAATAATATTAATGTTTGCAGAATTTCATTCCGCATTTCTATGTGTACAAGATTGTCTTCTGTTAAATTCTAAGGCGTACAATATTCAAGTGTTCAAGTCGTTCGGTTCGAATCGGCCCATAAATAAGTCACGGAACACCGTGTACATCTATTGTAGATACGCGTTACCAGTGTGCCAATTTATCAAGACGAGTAAAATTATCGAATTTCACGGGGAAGTCCATTAATTAACAATCGTTCTGAGAGTCCCATTCACAGGGACGAACTGAGGGTAATTTTAAGCCCAATCTAAAATATTATAGGATGAAAAATATAATAACTTCACGTAAGTAAGGTGCTAAAAATAAATTTGAGTACATTTTTTTTTTAATTTAGAAATACACAATTAATATCAAACATCGAGTATAATAAATACAAAATGATGTTTATAATCGTATCAATATTTATTATTTTTAGAAGAATTTTAGGCATGCTAAGTAAATCGTTGAATTTATCGTGTTACCTCACCTATGTAGAACAAATATTTGTACACGCCGTATATAGAGCATATGGATTTCTACAATTTGAAGGTCCATCATGCCGTCTTCCACGAATATTTGTAGTCAGCCAATCGCTCAGTCCATCTAGCTTTATTTCAAATAATTTTCTCGATAGCTTTATAGAAACTATTTAACGATGAGTGCTGGAATTACTATTAAGAAATCGGTGTAAACAAAATTAATTTAACTGATGAGTAAATATGCTTTCTCCGGCATAGCCTAGAAGTTGGCGTGGTCGCCTCGCATTCGGTGAATGCGGCTTCAATTCTCACATTTATTTTATTTTTAAAAATTCGAAAAAACGGGACTGGATGCCCATTGTGCTGTATAATTGTCTGACAACCAATTATCGAGAAAAAACAATCCGTCAAGGCATGTCTTCACAATGCGGAAATCCATTTACTCCACTTTCGGAGCAGACATACTTATGTATGAACAATATATGAATGAAGGTTTTATGAAAGGAATAACTATATAGTGTGAATTTAAGCAACAAATTTTCGATAGTTATTTAGTTTTATACAATGAAATATCTTAATGCGCCCCTGGTTCGATGGGGTAAGAAAAAACGTTCCCTTTCGCGTTTATTAAATGTATACGCAATGAATCATAAAAAGGGTCCAGGTAATTGAGAAGACATAGAAAATTCGCATCAGGTTTACAAGTGGGTATCTTTTTAGCCCTTGTCGCGCCAGTAATGGCTTGCTTTCTTATCCTTGACTTAATGAATTTACAATTTTTAAATTCATATACATTACTATATTTCTATACAATCAAATATCTACTTCATTGATTATGTTTTAAAACCTTTATGTTTTGTTTTGATTGCAACACTTTTTTTTAATAGACGCTTCCTATGCGGATCATAGAGTCACCACGTATCGCCTTCACGATCGTATGTGATTCCCCAATCACTTCGCATTCTCTTAAGTCATGCCGGTGCCATTTCACTCCGACGAAAATAGCATATAGACAGTATTCAAGTCTCCCAAAACGGCAGAAAGCCGTGCCAAAGCAGAAGGCGAAAACAGAAGACAGAATAAGAAAATACAATCAAGATTTGGCTCTCTGGAGGCATCTACAACATGTGTCTTACCACTTCTAGCGTCGTTGCACAATTATCCACGTCAACCAAGATTACACAGAGATACTCATAGTGTATATAGTTCCGGAGTAACGACAACGTGTTTGAAGACGCGGCGTATGGTGTTCTGTGCTAAACCAATCAGCATCCCCATAATATCTGTATTCCTCTGCATATATAAAGGACCTTGAGAAGTGTAAAGTATCATCAGTATGTTACTGCATATAATATAATTTAAATGAATACATAAAACACTAAGTTATATAATTTATATTATCTCATATTCGTTTCGAGAGTGGATCATATGGATCTCCACCGTGTGAAGATATCTGCTCCGGGAATCTAATACATATATATGAATCTCAGATTATTTACCTTTAATAAATAACGGTTTGATTTAACGTGGTATTTACAAAGCGAGCTTTGATTATATATTATAGTTACATAGATTTATTGAATATAATTAACTGAAATAATTATATTAAGTACTTAAGTACACTTAACTTGATTAATGCAACTAAGTGAAAGGATACATAGATAACGTGCAGTGGTGTAGCAATATATTGTTAAATAAGGTTCTCCAAGTTATTCGATAAATCTAAAAAATACGCGGAAGATAAGAGAAACGCTGTAATTTATACGAGTTTTATTCAAAACGCTTTAATTAATTACGGCCAAATTAGTATACTTCTTACGTTTAATAGGCAAATTTATACTGTATAATTACCAAAATTACGTAACAATGTTCACCTATTGCTACAATGATACAGGTATATTACTTATGGTACGTTGCAAGCCTACATTATATTTGGACATCAAAGAGGGCCATAAAAGAAAAGCCTGACCCTCCCGCATTCGTACAGTCAGGAAGCTCTAAAAAGCTTATTTTAACTTCCGTCAAAAGCCGCTTCCCAAGGTCTTCCTTTGAAACGGGGTTTCTTTTTAATACTGGTTGACAGATGCATAGCGCTACCCTCATGCGTCACTCCGTACCGGTTATATGAACCGTTTTATGGGCAGTTTTCTCGGAACACGAAAGTACTCCCCCGGTAATTTCGCAAATATATTCTGCGATAATTTACATAGTATCACGGTTATTTATTTATATTAAATTCCTCTTTCAAATTGCCCTCCTCCATTTAGTGGTCCCAGCAAACGATAACAATAATATTTTCATGATTTTCAAGCTGAATTTATGGTGCTGGATCAAGAAAGAAACGTCTTAAAATGTGGAGAAACAGTATTTGTTTTCAATTAGTACGCACATATTTATTTACTTAAACAAAACAGAGCTACAAAACTAATACCTGCGTGCTATCCCAAACTCAGAGATTGACTTTGAATTGATATTTTTAGCAAGACTCAAATACTCGTAAATAATTTCGCTGCATTCGTCAGGTTGAAAAACTACAATAGACGAAAGTCCGATTATATAGATACACAGACCAAATACACCGAAAATCCGGACGCGCGTTCTTACGAGTCAATCAGTCAATCAACAAAATTTGAATAGGACTCGAATCAGTTTTTGATCACAGAATATAATAGAAACAGGTCAAAATTTACAGTTTTAAAATGATGTCAAAAGCATTTGTGGGTCTAAGCACGCGTGGTGTGACCAGTTGAAAGCAAACTTGACAGTCAACTGAAGTTCGCACTTTCAGGTCATGTTTCAACTTGGCGACAACCAACAACAAATGGCGGATGGCTCATGACTTAAACGACAAAATTTGACTAGTCAAGTGCATCACATAAAATTGTGGTATTGGCGCAACTATTTACTCACTGAAAAGGAATGAAAGACATTAACTACTACAGTATGTATTTGCAGATTTATGAAGTTGCCTAATCTTCTTTATAGTATTTACCAATAATTCAGACGGTTGACAGCAATCATGGATAACATGATAAATATTGTTCGAACATTGACAGATATTTGGAGTCAATAACTTTTTACGAATATTAATTAGATGTTTGCAATTCGCGTGATTCTTTTTGTATGTGTTCTGGATCCGGATACGAATGTAAAAGTATAATCTATAATACAATAATAATGTCTAATGATTCTCATCCGCGTATACATAATTCGGATAGATTACTTTATTTGAAGCGACGTATTAACATCGATTTAATTTTATATATGTAATAAAAATAAACGCCACGTGTTATCAAAAACTCACTTGTATGGCAAAATACCTACATTTGTTAAGTGAAAAGGAGGAGTCCTGTGAGGTAGCTATTATAAGGTACATTTCCCCAGCACTGTTTCAACCTGAAATGTCAGTGGAACGAGAGTGGGGAATATATGAAATGTATAGCGCTTTGTTGATGGGAGAAGTTTTTTTAAAATGTACTTTTCAGCTGTGATTTATTATTTTCAAGCTGCGGATTTGAATTCCAGGTGCCTGATTTTTTAACATCACATCTTAAGGTGAGCTTAGTGTTTGGTGAATACAACATGGGTTGCTTTCACTCGGGGGGGGTGTTTTAATCATGTTGTCCTTTCATTCCTAGTGTACAGTGGAGCCCAAACTTGGACCCCGATTGCAAGAATTGTAAGTTATCGGCCAGTGAACCATAAAAAGGGATAGAAATTCTAGCAATTCTTAGTGCGACGAAATTCTTAACGAAGACATTCAACAAAGAACAAAATCACCCTTGCGGCAATATTACACCACAAAACTGTTACTACACATTTTAGAAAACGTTAGGACATGAAATTATCGTCTTTCACAATGCACATTAACAAGAATGTATTACATCTTCAGTCGGAAACATCCAAATGCTCATAAATCAATTTCTCACATATAATATTTAATTTTGTGACAATGTTAATTCATTTAAATCATCTACGATTATCAACTCACTGTTAAATGAAAACTTCAACAAATTCTCTCCACTCTAAGAATTCCTGTGATTTTTCCAGCATCGCATATCCAACAAACTTAATATCTTCGTCTTTTTAAGTAAGTATCCTGTAAATTGGAACATCTGTGTATGTCACCACTGAACATTTTTAGGTCTAGCAAAAACTCCTAAATATATTTCATACACTATATCTTTTCTTTAACTTATATAGTGAAAGACATAATTTAAATTATGTAAATCTGTGAATTATGCAAAGCATTACAATTATAGACCATTAGATCTATTATGACCATATCAGTAAAAAATGTATAGTTTTATTTATATTTTGTGTGGCGAATGCTTTGAATTTATATACGTCATTTCTGTATATAACGAATACTGAACTAACAAACATTTATTAATGAATCGGCAATCATTCATACAGAATAAAGTAAACTTCATTTTAAAATACGCTCGTTTCCATATCTGAATGTAGTTTCCCATATTTGGTGTAACAAAATTTCAGTATAACGAAATATTTCCTTATCCCACAACATTTACTACAAATTTGGCATACATTTTGAACGCTCTTAACGTATTGAATACACAATAATTGTTCTAGTTGAAACGTCTATGGATTTACACTGCAAGTCGATTCGTTGGTGAAATCCAAAAAAAATATGAAACGATAGATCGAATTTACTTCTGCGAGACATAATAAATGTAGATGTGCGCAATCTGAAACTATGGTAATAATAGAAGTTATACGCTAGACCGAATAACGTAAACGCACTAGCATATAATCTCCGTCTTCAATATTTTAATAAATTCTGAAAAAAAAACAAGATAATTGCTTCTGTAGTACGTTAGAGAATAGAAATTACAAATATGGTCGTACGCCTCTGGAAAACATGTTGTTACCTATGTTTCCCCGTAGGAGAGAAATGATGCTACCCCAATTATTTATACTCCCTTATAAATTATGAGCGGAATCTATTTATTCCAGTAACGGCGCAGGGCTCCACGTAAATCACTGACCTACATGCCTGAAAAATGTTGTACAAACTGACATGAATGAGCCCTGCGACGGGTAGTATATGAGAAATGGTGATTTATTTCTTATACATTTTTACTTTAACGTTGACGGTCTGAATAATCATTGTATTTGGGATCCATCCCGCGTGAAAATCCGCTTAATAGATACTGCACGATACTGGCGTCATTATATTAATTAGTTTAGTGACCGATAACAAAATATTCAATCTTATATTATCAACTAATAGTGTTAAAATTATTAAGTTACAGACTATCAGAGACTTTGTCTTTGTAAACTCAGTGCACAATCCTATTTCTTTTTAGTTTCGTTGCTAAATTTTTAATATCAAAAACTAGATAAATAATGTAATCAATTGGGCATATTTAGATACAGCACAGCTTTGAATAAATACTTTGTTTAAAACTCCTTTTAATTGTCTACGTGATTTTTTAAAAATCCGACAGGTGTAGTTATCGAAAAGTAAATAATAAAGATTTATCATTTTTAAAACATTTCCTCTCCTTTTACAAAACAGGTTAAAAAGGGATAGAGTGTTTGTTCATTTAAGCGCCGATATAACGTTATTTAAAATATTCGAGAAAACTACAGTTACGGTTTCTTCGTGCCATAAACATAAAAATCATATTTTGTAAACCTGACAGGATATCTCACTGCTTAAAGAATATAAATATTGATATTTTTTACGATTATATACATAAAATCTGACTGCCGAACTTTTCCACTTGCCAAACAGGCCCAAAAAACCCCGTCGTAAGTCGACGACTTATTGTACACTAAATAACTGGACGTGAACTACGTTTTTTGTATATAAATAAAAAAGAAACTACACGTTCGCTTACTATTCGACTGTCTCATAAATTACTAGGCATTTAAGAAAGTATCTATAAAACATCTGATACATCAATTCGAAGCTTCCTTCGGAAAGGTGTGACCCCAATAAAATCACTTATAAAACATTAAGAATATTTAAAAAGAAAGAAGTGATTCATCACGTTAAGTGCTTTAACAGGAAAACCACTTCCGTTAAAACAAAGATATCTGAACAATAAAAAAGATACAAGGCGTTTATAAGTGAACTGTCAGATTGCCAGTATAGTATAATATAATATAATTAACCCAAAAGCAACTTATATTTAGTAGCGAAGCTTAAAAAAGCTACAGTATACTTTCCATGTGAACTTATGGCATCTTCTTTTGGAACTTTTAAGCTCGATTCTTGTGACGATTGATGTGTACGATAAATATCGTATTGTATTGAAAAATTAAATTGTGATGTGTTGACAAACCAATTTAATTAAATCATGTTATAATACCGTACTTTTTTTAAATTAGTAAAACAAAATAGGATGTATTAACGTGACAATCCTCGCCGTTCTATAAAATCCATTTTTATCGAAGATTACTTTTAAATCCCATTTGTTTTATTGCACCATTTAACCGCCGAAAGAGTTGAAGTCCTTGGGTAAAATAGTTTAATATTGACGTGTACGGGAAATATGCAACTATAATCTAAATTCACATCGTTTGGTGCTGCTTAATTTAAAATTCAAATTTCTTTATCTCAGTCTCCATTTTTTTAGTTTAATAGGCGAGTATATACGACAATTGATAAGTTTTCTTGTTTTTTAACAGAAAAGCACTTTGTTAAAACAATTTGGTTGCTACACAAGTAAGTGACAGTGCATAGTTTTTCTAGATATTATGTAACTATTTCTGTTCCAAGATATGTGGAAGATAACGAAATTGACATTGTATAAATTTAAAATTCTAAATTATTTAAAACTGGTTTTAAATAACCACAGTTGGAAGTTTACCAGTTTTAAATAATTTAGAATTTAAAATCAATTTCCATCAAACACCATCAGTCGAAAATATTAATTATAGTATAAATTTATCATAACTGATCGCTTATCGCAAGGATTAATTGTAAGCCTACCTGACTCTGTGTGACTTACATTAAAATATACGTTAACTATGTGTTGATTTTTATACGCAGCGACGAGATTCCAACTCGAAAATGTTAATAATAAATGTCGTAATTTATCACATAATATTATATATTACAAAATTAACTGAACCGAACGAAATCAATCAGGAATTTATTGAGAAAGTAATATTGTAAAAAAATACATTTATCAAAGTAAATAATAAAAGTCAGCATTGATTGCATTACAAAATAATGCATTAATTAGAACAAAGAGCTACGTAGCCATCAATCATCTTGTTTTATAATATTTACGTAATTATATATTTATATTTACTTCAATAATAAATGCATAGCAATAATAGTAAAATA
This sequence comes from Rhyacophila evoluta, assembly GCA_022683975.1. Lineage (NCBI taxonomy): Eukaryota > Metazoa > Arthropoda > Insecta > Trichoptera > Rhyacophilidae > Rhyacophila > Rhyacophila evoluta. Next base: position 7,838 of record JAGVSQ010004994.1, on the reverse strand, counting down.
CGCACTTTGGTAATTAATTAAGTTGCTTATATATAATACAATATACATATGTTATGTTATCAAAATGATAATATTATCAGTACATACTTAATTCTTTGGTAACAATACTTACACACTATTAAATTATCGATTTTCGGTCAACGTCCAATATTTATTTTATTATCAGTTATACATTTATTTTAATTTAATATGATTTAATTAACTATGTATTATTTTTAGTATGGCACTAAGCAAAAATGACAAAGTTAATAAAATAAGATAAACTATAATTGAAACTCTTGTATATTGTTGTATATACATCATCATAATCGTTGACCATTTGCTTTCCTCTCTACCTGCCACGTCTTAACACCAGTTATGCTAGTGTATGCCGTGGGGTATAAAACGTGACGCGCTCTTCATAGTGCCACAGTTGTGCCCAGGAGCAGCTTCCAATACCTTGGTAATTACTATTGTAATTAAATATACCCTGTTACTATTGAGCTTTGGTTAGAAGAGACACCGCTCGCCACAAGATTTCGCATTTTTTTTAAAAGCTCGAAGCTAGCACTCATGACAAAGCAATACATCGTATACCACACACAAAAAAATACGAGAGAAGAACTCTCTATAGTCAATATTATTAAATCAAATTCCCAATTTCTTTAAATGTCAACATTAATAGAAACATAAATTATTATTCATATAATATGGGTTATTAAACGAGTGTTTATTTCGTCGATGGGCGTAGTTCTGCTCGAAGTTTTCATGTGTGTATGACCTTCACATGCGCGTTTTCAGCGGCCACCGTGTCGACACGAGAGAATCATGTCAAAAATTGGACTAAATATTATCTGGGATAAATATAGAATCAATCATTCTTAAATAAAAATGGCGTCTCTGATAAAATCAACTTCTTGAGACAAAGCGGTGAAGCATCACTGGTCCGCGGCCGTAATTTTATTATAGCCATTGCATAAGCCTTTAGTTTCACTAACAATTTGATGGCAGCGCGTCAGGCAATCCCAGCAGCGGGCGGACAAATCCCAGAATCCCACGAAATCCGTTTCAGAATGACGAAGTGAACATTTAAAACGAAACACATTAGCAGTTAAAATATACAAAATGATTAATGCGACAATAAAGTTAATGGCGGCCCCGAGGCGGTGTTGCCAGCCGCAAGATAACGGAAAGATTTTAGTACTGAGAGGTTTTTTAAAAGGAATTTCGTCGGATGCATTAACCGCGTTTTGTTTCGTGTAACAATGGCTTCTTTGTATCGTGGAATTCCACTAAATATGACTCCTGCGTCAAGAAAAATACAATGTTTAAACCAGGAGTAACCAACATCCTAACTGCGTACTAATTCAATTATTCCGTCAATTGTCAAAGATTCACAAAACTTAAAGAATTACATCTTTCCGCCGTAAATTTAACGTTCTTTCATATACGTCAAAATACAATGGACATTGTAATGTACGAATACTTGTATTATCACAATTTTATAATCCGTGTAGGCATCATTCCGAAAGTAAACCATACGGATCTCCATAGTTTGAAGTTGTCGACTACAAAAATGAACCGTGTGTATCCAATATTGTACGAAATAATATCGTGTTCGTTGACGACTGAATCTCGTAAAAAAATCATCCGCATATTTACAAGAATACCTGTTTCTGATTTAGTTAAAATAAGTATCAATCGCACGACCTCCCCTAATTTCTCCTCCATCTTCATAACTACAAACATGTCTTTCTCCCTCACACACCATTTCTTTCCCTGCAGATCTAGTACTACTGCTAAAACACACATACACATTTTATCCCACCGTGGATACCAAAGCCATAACTCAGCACGTCGCTAACTAGTGCGCTAACATATATATTTCTTCTTGACGAAAGTCATCCATATACACCACATTCAAATACTAAATGGAAAAATATAATAGTATTTAATTTATCATACTATGATGTAAGATCCGATACATCTGTAGCATATTAAATAATGTGTATCATATTTTTACATAGATACATATGCCAATTTGTCGAAGTGGGTACTGACATATCTCAAGTATCTCGATATATTTCAATGGACGCGAAATGTTACCGACCCATGTTTAAAGCGAAACAGTGACTCGGTTGACTAAGCCACATTTCATCTTACAAGGGTCTCGTCATGAAATCTACACGAATCTAACTAAATCTAACCATAAACACTCGCTGAGCGATGGAATAATTTATGGAGGGTGTGTGGATGATCACTGGGCAATAAACTGATTTATTGAAGGCGACTTTCGAGATTAGACATTTTTGACAGGCTAGATTTTATAGTCGATGGTATGAGATAAAAGTGCATCCTGAAATTATGGCATCTTTGAGCATCTACCCCAAGTAGAAAACCGTATAATATAATTGCAATTTTCCGGTCTCGGGATTTAGATGTAGCATATTCAGGAAGACAAAAGAACGTAACCCACACGGAACGAATTTACAGGAGTCACAAAAACGTCTATTTAATGATTTTGGGTATTGAGTTGTATATATATATTGTGATCATCGATCATCCAACAACTGGTGGTTAAGTCATTTTTACTTTCCACAGTCGATATGCTAAAACATGTCTACAACGCTGGCATATGAGAGAAAGTGATCAATCGACAAGTGTTATAGGAATCCATTTGCAAAATTTTATATCCTATCAGATTTGAACGCGGATCATATAGATCTGTATAATGTGATGACTTATTACTGTTACAGTCGTAAATTTTCATTCAGATACTGGATTTGAATCGTGGACAATAGTGTCACAAGTGCGCGTATGAACTCATCCGTGGATGCGACAAATATAGTTTATTGATATATATAACGCGTTTAGTATGTGGATATCGACGGCGTAAAGACAAGAAGTGGAGTATATAAATCACCGTATTGTTTAGACTTATTTTCATAGATTTTTTCTCAAGAATTAATTGTCCACCAGTTTCTCAAAATTTTGAATCCTCAGTTTTCTTTAATCCTTCAGCCATATGATTCAAGCCACCAATCTACTGCTGCGAACCATGCACGCTACCGGGCAAACAAGAAATAGATGAATATAATTACTCAACAGAATTGACATGACGATAATGCTAACAGCTATTCCAGAGATCATTGTATGATTATACAAGTGTAAGCACACATTACATTAAACCGACAACGTTGCTCATTGAACCGAATAACAGAAACGGAGAGAAATTTCTTCTTATCTGTTGACATAAGTAACGTTCACTGACATGACAATGAAGGACTCAACCGTCTTGGATTTAAAAATATCAATATTTTTTTTAAATTACTTCTCTTGCACATATTAATTACCTACCGGAAACTAGTACTTCAACAAGAGATAAGAGTATACTTTACATATTGTTATATAGACAAGAATTTTTATATAATACGAAACATTTTAACGCCATTTATTGGCATACACTTATTTAAGCTGTCATGTGACAATTGCTTGTAACTCAAATATTCATCTCAATAGATTTACGAGGAAGTGTCACACGATATTTCAACTAATTGCTAATAAATTCCGCTAAAACACATTTCGTGAAATTATAAGATAGGTCTTGGTAGTAAGCTAAAATATGCGATATATTATGTGCAATTATGTCTGGTTTGGGGTAGCGTATAATCTATACTATTTTATCGACCCTGTTTATGCAAAAGGCATTAATCTTCCCCAGTTTTTTTAAAAGTGATTTTATTGTTAGAATTACAATGTACAGACTAAATACACGTTCTGTCAAACTGCAAATGCTAAATTATTGTCGAAGTTCGGCTTTAGATTTTGACAAAAAAATGATCTACCAAATTTGCATCTAGTAAAAGAGAATCACCATACCGCATTTACGGCAATGTTGTCTAACCTAAACAAGGTCGATATATAATGTGTGTATGTCTGTCACAAGAACTCCTCCCAAACGGTGGTTATAAGCAACGTGAAATTTGCACATGTTATTCTGATTGGAATCTCTAAGCCAACGGTGTTCTTTTCAACTTTTAACATCACCAACGATCAACGAGAGATTGAAAATATTGTGTACAGCCAAGTATTCAAATAAATTTGTTGAATAGAATTGATTTGAATATAGATTGAGTTCGAGTCTATCATGACTGTAATAATGGTGGTTTTATATAAAAAATACTTTTAAGTTATTTACAGCTAGAATATTGGAGTAGATCATATTCGGTATTTGTAAATAATATCGTCAGTCGTGTTGTATTAATCTGATATCGCTATAAGATATTCTATTTAATTACAAATATTATTGCAATCTATAGCAATGTTTGCCGTGTTTAATCGGCATACTGTAAATTACTCGTCTATTGTGCCACATTCTAGTATCCGATAAATGCTTGCATAAAACAAATCAACGAACCGTGTCGTTTGTTTTGTGTGATCTGGAGTTTGTCTCCCGTCTATCTTTGAATTGTGTTTGTTCGAACTTCATTCTTTTGTCGTGCGACAAATTGTTTTCGCATTTGATATTTTTAACCGAATAATATTGATTTTATAAAATTCAAATAAATATTAAATTAATTCTTACTTAAACTAGCAAAAAAATTCGTACATGGAATATAATCGTTATTCTTAAGACGATTTGTGACACCCATAAGGATTGGTCCACAGCCAATCAATCAAGGTAAGCAATCGATTCTGCATTTTATGCAGTTACATGATATGAACCCGCGACGACCGCTTCCAATGCACGCAAACTTGCCAACCTGACTATCGGAACAATTAATACATTATATCGGTCTATAGTTTTACCGAAAATGGACAAGAGTTTTATAATGAACGCCATAATATGTACATGATATTATAGATGTTAGTATTACATAACTTATAATCGGTATGCATATTTGTTTTAAAGTGACTACTCAAATGGTTTATATTTTTATATACTTCCGGTGTTTCTTTCATACGGTTATCACGGTTGTTTTAAAATATATCTGCATGTATATACAAAAATAATGATACATAAATTTACTATATGTATTGAGTATCTATTTTCGTACCATTTACATATGCAATATAAGTAAGAATTTAAACATTATAACACATTAATCAAATTTAAACAATTTAAATTTAATGATGCTTGATAAATCACAAAGTATCAGAATGAATTATGAATTAGAAATGCTAATCAAATACTAATTTAAAAATTGGTATCGCTAACAATTATTACTTATTAACAAATCCAATCTAATTGCTATACGTAGACAGTCAACTAGTTTTGTTGGAGGAACCCACTGCCGTTTTATTAAATATTAATTTGAGTGTAAATCTTGTTGAATTACGAATGGGTTTTAGAACACTTATTTCTACAGCTGTAATACGAAGTACGGTTAACCACCATAAAAGTACACTAATCGTTAATAGGAACACAAATATCACAGGATAGTCTCGTTTTAAGTTTATCAACAGTAACTCAATTTGATACGTGAAGAGCAATACAACAGTATTCTAAGCGATTGTATTATTTTTTGTTGCAAGAATACGACCAGTTTAGAATCACTGTGTTTTAACAATTTGGCTATTACCGTAATCTATATATGTATCAGAAGTATTTATCAACTGAATTTTCGTTAATCCATAAGTAAAATGGACGCAAATCGATAGATAAGCTTAGTCAGTAATTTACCGTAGATTTTTTCATAATAACTTTAAAATGATAAAGAAAATAGCAAAGTCTCGCACGACGTCGATTTTGTCGAAATAAGTTGTCACATAAGTAAAAATGAATTTAGTAACATCGTTTTTGAGTAATAGATGCAGAAGCATAGAAACGGCGTGATACGAGTCAATATATTTTATATCAAAAAATGTCTGCGATGCATACCTACGCACTTAATATGACACTTTAGTTTTGCTAAAATTTAGACGTCTCATTTGTTTTTAAATGTCACAAAATTAGAATAAATTTCGTGTGAATTGAAGAGAAATTTTAGGCAGCCTTTGTGTACTTTCTGATAAAAATATCGCAGCATGGAAAGGGTTAAAATGTCTCGCCGAATATTGAATTTATTTAATCAAGTTATTTTCCAATATACTATTTACTCACACAGAAACGGGCTTGTCGTATCAGAATAACTCGAATTAGGATCATTTTATGAACACACTATATGCGCTATTTATATACAGCGCATATAAATACGTTCATAAATAAATTTTTGTAAACTTCACGTTGAGAACGCGTGACGAAATTTGACTTAGATCAAAATTTAAATAAACACATTGATTAAAAATATTACCAGAGATAATAATTATACAATAATATCGACCAACAGTTAGAACATAAATTTAATTTATTAGTTTTTATCAAAGCTAAATTAAGTAGTAGATTAATTAAACTAATATATGTATAATATAACTATAAATAGTTCAGGGGTGGCGATTAAAAGCTATTAAATCGTTTTAATGTTTACACGGTTTGATTATTTACGTTTTGTATTTTTAAGCATATATTCCTAAGTCCACAATATATTATTTATAATACTCCGTGATTCGGTGAATAAAACACTTTTGTCTAGTTTTGAATATGTATCGAAACTAACTATACATGTATTTTTATGTGTGTTTGGATCCAGTAATGGTTTAACAACAACTTCCTTCAAATGATATCATGTAAGTTGGATATGTATTATGAAGCATTGTGATTTACTATATATTTCCAGTAAAATAACAATTATTTATTTTAAATTAACGTAGTAATATATTGAGATATTTTATTATGATTTGACTTGTCCACGTATTAACATTTTATCGGCAGCTTTGAGATATTGGATATTTTGTGATTGCGATTTTAAATAATTAAATGGTGATAATAATAACTTTAAAAATCATGGTTGTATTGAATATTCTAAGGTCAGAACTGTAAATCGCCTAAGTATACAATAATATTTTTAAAAATATACAAAAAATATATTTAAACATTATTCGCTTTAACACTTATTAATACTGGTTTCTTTGAATTTAAATTATTAGTCATTGACTTTACACATATATGCGGAGTGCAAAATTGAATACTTTGACGTATCTTAACTCATTGTTACCAAAAATGTTACGTCATGACGTTTCGCTCCACGGCGATTATCTTAAGGTGTAGATTTTGGGTTAGCATATTCTAATACGGATATATTAATTTTTAATATTGAACGTGCCTGATATGCTAGTTATACTTTATTTCATGTGGTCAACGATCTGTAGGCAAGAAGAGAGAGAGTTTTCTGGAGGAAACCAAACCTAACTATTGTAGCGTTGTGATGGTAATGAATACGAAGTTATTAAATTTATCGACGAATAATTCACCTGACTATACATAGCGAGTCGGACTGTAACGATAATATCACATTTCTCTTTGCACACTTTCATACGTAAAGACAATGGCTCGCAAAAACATCGAATAAAACACTTCCGAGTCGACAAGATAGCGAATCCGTTCGATGATTCGTTCAAAATTAAATAAAACACGACAACTTTTGCCTAATGCGTTTACTCGCTCCGGTGAAGATATTCCCAACACTTGCCTGAAATAGATTTAACTGCCGCAATGTAGATAGATTTTCGACACACTCGAGTAAATCGAATTACGACAATGTTACGTATTGATAAAAAACAATAAAATTGATAGAAACACTTGCCAACTTACATGCTATGTAAGATCGCAACTACAAAACGAAAAGTCACCTAATATGTATTATGGCATGTTTACACGAGCTTAGTAACTTGTCGCTTACTACCTAAGCTGCTTAGTGACAAGTGTCAAGGAGTTGTTTACACGGTGGTGCTAGGAACAGGTATTAGTAGCAGGCATCCGT
>JAGVSQ010004993.1:0-18397 GCA_022683975.1 Rhyacophila evoluta | reverse complement strand
TAACAGTGATCTCACATATGGAAGTTTACCAGTTTTAAGTAATTTAGAATTTTAAGTGAATATCGTTAAAAATAACTGTATTTTTAATTTTTCATCAAAGTTTTTGTTAAGTTTTGCTATACATTTTAATTTTATGTTTATTTTAACTAATTAATTTGGTTTTCCACACTTTTAAATTATGGATTTTTTTCACGCGATTTTTTATTTAAAGTTTTCTTTATATCGACTGCATGAAAAGGGATTCAACTGTATCAACTGTAGAAAGAAAAAAGGACGTAACCCACACAGAACATATTGTACATAAAGCACAAAAAATGTATATTTTATGATTTTGAGTTAAAGCGGATATATTAAATGTACATCGCATCAGCGGCTTCCAACCTTTTTACTACTGCGCCTCCGAAAAACTCCGGGCTTTTTATTTTTTTAGTATATAGATAAAGACAAGTAATTTTTCATTTTTTTTAAGTTTTGGCGCTCCCCCTGAGAGGAACGCCTCAATTGGAAACAGCTGCATAACATAGAAATACACGAAGACTTAAACTGGTATATTATTAACATAATCTTATATTAGTATAAAAAGTTATTGAAGAAAAATTAGGTCGGAAAAGCTCTTTCTCCTGATCGCAAATTTCACAGTTCATCCTTATCTCAAATTTAAAAAGTGAAATTAGGTACTAATTCTGTATTTTCAGCTTACATGTTTTTGAGAAAACGTCAGGTTATATATATACATATATATTATATATTGTGATTATTAAAAAATACTATTTTGAAAAAAACTATGGGTTATTTTTACTATATATTATACATTCGATATATTAATATCATCAGTATATAAGTACAAAATCTAAATAAATTTCAGCATCATTATATTTACAATTTGTGTATATATTACTAATCAAACCAATGTCACAATACACAGCGTTTCGAATCCACCAGATGAAAGTAGAAAGTCTCTCGAGGGAGATGCATAGGGAGAAAGTTTCACAATAATTATTACCTACACAATTAACTTCAGTTTAATTCTAATTTTATGCACTGATCGGAGCCATGTTGTAGGTGGCTTTAAACGATGGATTTTTATAAATTCAATATGACTTATCTCACTGTAAGGGTTAAGGGTAATAGCGGAGTAAAATTCGATAAAAAATATTTTTTTACAAAGATATCAATAAATTATTTTTTATTGTTTAAGTTTTACCAAACTACAGAGAAAGCCTTTAAAATATACCCAGTTTTATTTTTCTAATATTTAAATTTTATTGATTAATCGTCCAGCCAGACTTTTAAATTCATTAAGCCGCAAATGTCAATTAAAAACAGCTAGTGAACTTCAGTGGCGGCTTGTATCGAAAATAAGTGGGGGCGCTGTTCTAGAAAAAATATAGCCTTTGTTCTAAGATTGTATAAAAGGAAAGAAACAAGCATAAAAAGAAAAGTAATTCAGAAAATAAAATCATAATATAATTAAATAGAATTGCTGGAAGCAGGATAATAATCTAATTATATATTTTATCACATTCATAAATATGGTACACGGTTTTTAAGCACAACACACGCGGAGTAAAAAAAAACTATCTACCACTAGCACACCGCAGTTGGCATTCTTCCTTGCAGCCCTGCATGCAGCTTCCTATGTGTGCATGTGCAGAACAGTCAAACACCAAGCCGCTGGAACTGTAAAGTGCACAGTTCCATACAAAGATTTTTCTATCTTTCTCATAAGCCGGTGGGTGGCTACTGACATTAAGCTTAAGGATTATATATTGTACGAGTATAAAGAAAGAATTGAAGAAAAAATGATTAATTAGATTAAATGTTATCGATAGTATGAACTGGAAATAGGGGGTCCACAGTACCTATACGCGAGACGCCACTGGTGAACTTGCTATCTCTTTTTCACTGTCTAAAACCGCTATGAGGATTGTGCACAGTTATCTCGATTCATTTCTAGTCCTCTTGAGAGATAAGCGTACGCGTTTCGGTACGGAGATTACGCGCTCGAGTCCCACAGCTGCTAAAGGTTTTTGATGAATTCAAAGAAGCTCCCCTGAGATTGGATCCCCGATGGATGGTGGAATTGGTTGAAGACCTGTTTGATAAGTCGTCAGATTGCAAAAAATCATATACCTTGTATTTGTATTTATAATTATTATTTTTTTTTTTTAAGCCAACTGAAACTTTATATATAATATATTTCGGCTAAAAAGTGATATATTTTACTGAAAATAAATTTCATAAAATGTATAATATCTACATACACGAAGTAATATGTGGAGGATGTAACAATACTTATAGAGAAACTTAAATCTAAATTGAAAGAGGCAACTACTTATACTGGGTTCACAAAATTTAGATCTTAATTTTTATTTTCCAAGTTTGTGCACCTGTATCTGAATTTATTTCCGTATATATTTGTGAAAAAGAAAAACATATTCCCCGTTCATATTAATGTCAAAAGTTTGCTTTACTGAATTGAAGTTTCAAGGTAGAATAATTATGATATTTAAGCCCTTGGTTTTTTAAAAATCCTCATAAAATCAAAAACCGCAAAACAAGATATACCTGTAAGAAAAATAGGGAAAATTTCCCGAAGGGTTCTTGGATATGATACGGGTTTATTGCGCTTGTATTATGTCGATGTGCATTAGTGTGTGTTTGTACTGAACCTGTCCCGGAAAAGTGTCGTAAAAATAATTACGGACGAAACGGCTTTCTAGATTTTTAATTTTATGGCCATATATTGTATCTGAAATGAGCTACGTAATTAGAAATGCAATTATTTTAATTATTTTTGTCTATGGTCAACCATTGAAATGTCACTGTATTGTTGTTAAGAAGTATATTCTCCATACTTTCATACACATTTCATATTGTATAATGAAAACTGGACGAGTCCAGTTTCGTCGATATGACATATTTAGCTGAAAATATAAAATTAAGTTTAAATATTTGTAATCCTTTTTGCATTACATTAATTTAATTTTAAACACAAGAAAATTGTTGTATATATAGAGACGGCTTGAATTTAAATTTGTTGTTGGTCTTATTCGATATAATACATATGACAAACCAAATCAAAATAATTAAATATATGTACTATAATATTATTTCAAAACTATATAATACGAAAGTCAAATTATTTATGCTTTATTCAAAACATTCTAGATTTATGGGATGGAGAAAGTTCTGGATTCAAACAATATTTTTCATTTCGTATCCTGTTCAAAATCAGCTGATTCCAAGAACTCTCCTGCATTCATTAATTTATGTTGTAGTATATTTACATTATTCTTTCTCTTCCCCAAATGAAAATGGTCACCCTCTTCAAAATATATGTATTATCATAATGTTGCCAGTCTATTACAAAAGAAGAAATTGTTATGTCAAGAAACAAGAAGTGTAACTAAAGATAAATCGAGAAAATATGGATTGTCATTGTTATAAAAAAAATGGCGGCATATGAAATATAGTTGTCATGGAAACCAAATGTCACAGATAAAGAAGAAAAATAATACTAAAATGTCGATCCATGTTGAATCGTTGAAAGATGTGAAGCTATTTTTAATGACTCATAAGACTCGTGATTACGAATTCAGAATATTAGCTGGATGTACCGTAAGAATTGCATACTTGTTGGCATTAGTTATTGATAATGTACTGTCGGTGTCAGGTTTACGATATAGGTACAACATGGAAAAGCCGAAATGAGAATCAAATAATGATCTCAATCAAAAATCAAATTGGCATCAAAAGAAGCGTCGGTTATTGCTATTATTTTTTTAAGTACAGTATTGCCAAAAAAAATAAAGAACATAGCAATTGAAAGACACAATCAATCAGTGCTGCGCTGTAGGTAAGAGGCGTCCTCGTGCAGACAGATTTTTGAATCATCTGATTATATATGTTTCGTGATTTATAACTTATATATTTTAAACTTCCTAGTTCTTTTCTGAGTATTTTATGTAAGAACTTATTTTTTAAAAATAATAAACCTGTTTAAATGATGTAAATATCATTGCAAGTGGAAAATCCTGTCGAATTAATTTCATTTTTACTATATAAAGCGCCCGCCATATTAAAGCGCAGTTGTGCGATGCACAATCAGGATGTTAGCACGGCGTGGTCCTACAGTCAATATATTTTGGAAAAAAATCAGTATGCATTTCCAAAATATTGAATAAAATTGACACTATTTTTAAATTCTTGAAACCCTTGCTTGCATAGTGAAAATAATACGCTTTCGAATTCTTCATAACGGTGTGATTTTTTTTTTGATTTGTTGATGTATTTTGAATGAAAGTATATGCTTTCAATTATGTAAAGAGGTTCATCAAATTTTTAATACACATTCTAGCAAGCAAATTATATACGCCTGTAATTAATATTAAAGATCAAAAAATTAAATACGTCACGATCTTTTGGCAGTAATTTATAAAAATGTTTTTTTTAATAGGTGAGAGTGTATAATAATATGTGTTATAAAGGGGGGCTTGGGGGGGTGTTGTACTTTAAAAGGGGAGGGGGTCGTTATACGCTCGAGTGTGACATGGGGCGCGAAAGTGCGTTGGCATTTCATTGCACCAGGGTGACTATAATTAATAGGGGAAAATTCGGGTCAGAAGAAATTTAGTATTTTTTTTATAAAATGTACAAATATTTTAAGTTATATTTTTTATTATTCTATAATATGAGCGTTAGAATCAACAGACTATTTCAATGAATTGACATTAATTTTAAGATTTTTAATTTGAGAAATTTTCCACAACGGCTCATCGCCAAAATTACTTTTCTAGAACTCTGTCTAACTGGTCGCTGAGAGCTACGTAGTTGGAGATTACGGACTCACATCCTACGTGTGGTGTAAACACATTGAGGTTAGTATGGATATGATTTTGTTGTTTTGAGATAAATTCTGGTTTGAATTATATTGTCAATGTGGAAGAAGATAAAAACGAAAGAAAATCACCAATCATACGTATTTTACGGTTTTTAGTTTTAAGAGAAGGCACATATTTATATATTTATGACATTAATTTTAAAGGAAGCAATAAAATAAATTAATAATATTATATCAATTATAATTTCATTTAGTCACCGGGATATTGCCGTGCGCGCTTTGGGGCTGGAGATAGCGAGTTCGGATCCTACAGCTACGTGATTCATAAATTTGCAAAGAGTCTTTCGGATGCCCAATCGGGTTGAAATTTTCTAGAAAATTTTCTATAAAAAAAGCTGTGAAAATGCGTAGATATAAGTATACTCTTTTTATGAAATGGATGTCTACACACCTTAATTTGGAAAGAATAACTATGGCAAAGATTTTTTTTTTTAAATACTGATTTATTAGAATTATCTTCTCAAATATTTGTGACGTCTTACAGTGAGTCTCCTTACAGTAAATATCAAGACTACTTGAGGAATCATGTACAGTAGTTTCATAGTTTTGTAATGGACGTTAAAAACATTTAAGATCAATTATGAAACAGTTTTTTTATACGTATTAAAATAAACTTTGGTTACCCTTTTCCCGTCGCACAAAAACACAGGAGCACAATACACGGTGCGTCAATGGGTTTTCGTGTACCTATGATTTACCATCCAGCTCGCTCTCTACGAGGCGACACGACGCCGTCTCGCTCTCTCTTATCCCTTTCTGTGCCAAGGTACTCAGTATACCTGCACGTGCGTATTGCTTGGAGAGATTTTTAATACGCCGCGCTGATTTTTTTAAGTGGTGGATGATTAATTGGAAAGAGGAAATGATTTTTTCCCATTTTAAACATACATTTTTGTATCTGTTTTTTATTTATGGTGTTAATTAGTCGATTAGGTATTAAAACGCAGTGCACGCAACGCCAAGTGCAATTTCGTGACGATATAGGTTGTGCACTTATTATTTTATAACCAATAGATAATACATGTATACACAATGAATATAAATCAATAACATATTAAATTAACTATTTTTACTTCTGCATACTTGGGTAATTTGTATTGACTTCTGGGACATTCGCATTTAATACAGCAAATCTCTTCTTTATAACCCCGGGATACGCTTCACTTGATTATTGCCGTGTCTAAAGACGGAGCGGGTGGTTAGTGGGTGCTCTCAGTAGGATATCAATTTATGTTGTTTTGTGTCATGATTTGTCACAAATTGTGTGCACAAGTCAAATAGATGACACTAGGTCTATTTTAAATAGCCCAAATGGAGTCTAACACAGGGCAAGCTATTGTGTACAGTCGGTTCTTGACTTACGACGGTGTTACGTTTCGCCGCTTTGGTCGGAAGTAGAAATGCTTGTAAGTCAAATTTCATTCAAAATATTCAATTCGACACATTAAAAACGGTTTCATATAAGCTCCGTTATAAATTCATATCTCTCTCTCAACACAATGAAAGAAGCTTAAATCTAATTCATATGTGGCGTATATAGGCCTTAATATGTAAAATCAATATGTAGTTAATTGTCAAACATATTAAATTAAAAAAAACAGATACTGAAGTAATCGAAGAATTGTCAATGGCCAGTCAATTCGAAAAATTGGTGTTTTTTTTCGATTTTGATTATGTAGTGCCAAGTCGAGAACTGAGTGTATTGCTGTTTTCCAGAATAAGAGTTCAGAGGCATTTGAAATTTTTGACTATCTTCATTATCTAGTTTATGCGATACAGTTTAAAGCATTACATTTAATATATTGTATATATATATCATTGTTGAATATTGGGATTGAAGCGAATATTTGACGAGGAACTGTAGACCAAGGAATGGACTAAGCAGCTCTCAGTTACGTTAATAGTTATAATATAAATTGACCATGTAACAGCCGTATGATACAGATGCAGTGAAAGTGACAAAACTTTGCGTGTTTCGCGACTTAACAACCAACATTTTAGTGTCATAGAATGCTATCGGAATTTATAAAGGTGCCATCTACAAAGACGCAAAGCAATCGTTGAAGATCGAGCAGGCACCACACGGTTTCATATGCTCCACATAAATTACGGATACAGTCGAAAAAAACTTGAGTTCCAATATTCACCTCACAATTGGACGAAAATATCTAAATGGAGTAAATTGCGTGTCTTTCAAACTCGAGCATTCACACATCCATGGTAAATAGGGCGATACGTTTGTTCTACTTACAATGCATATAGCGGATAAATCATAGTTCTTGTTTCGACGTGCAAGATAATGGATATTTAAAGTTTGATACTTTGACAGGCGTAGTTTTATAGATAAGAAGAAACGAAAACTTTGTGAGACAAATTCCACACAAATTTATATTATATGAAAGATGAATGTGAATGAATAAACAGCGACATTTAAATTGAATCTATTCCACGAATATAACAGTATAGAAACATTTTTAGTCACGATATGATTTTCTAACGCAATTCATTATTTTTAAAAGTTTAAAATCAAAACAAATATATTCAAATGTGTTGATATGAGACGTTCATTTTTTAAAAGCACTGAAAGTCGTTTAATTTTTATGTGGTGGTGAGCTTGGTTTTTTTCTTCTTGTTTAAAGTTTCAAAATATCGAATTTTTTGGTGGATGATAAATTGTGATATGATAAAATATAATATACTACGTATAGACAGATATAATATAAAATTTGAAATAAGAGAACGGACCATGCAGCTAGAAATCACTTACAATATGAATCTACGACGCTGGACCTGGCTCGGCAACATAATGCGGATGCCTCAAAAGAGTCTTAACCTGACATGTCTATCCTTTAAGCCGACAGGTACTCGAAGTCCTGGAAGGTCGCTAAGTATAACACTATCCATAGAATTTATTCGATGGAGTTACGGGATGCAGATATAACCATGGAGGCTGTAAGAATACTGCCGGGCAACAGGATTCTTAGGGTGGCATGTGGTGTCTATATGCTTCACATAGAGAGCGAATACGGAAGAAGAACAATAGATATAGTGAGTAAAATATATTTTTATTTTAACCTGATGACTAAACGTTTAAAACAAGTTATATTTGATGTGATTTTTATACGTGAAAATCTTTTTTGACGATATAGGTCCATATCAGCATATACGAGCTACCATAATTCAAATGAGTTTTAACGTGTCATATTTTTTAAAACCGACCGTATTTTGGAAATATAATTAACAGCAACTACAAGATACATTCATATTTGGTGTCAAAGATAATAATGTCATCAAATTGAGAAAGTACATGAATTTTTTTTAGTAATTTCATTCAGTTGTGGATGAACTAATTAGTGAAAATTCGTTATTCGATAAATGTTGTAAAATGTGTCCAAACTGATTATCGATAAATATGTTTTTTAAATATTGTCAAAAAATCATCCCTTGGTGCTAGTCTTTAAACAGGTCCATCCTACACCCCTGGTAATAATATTAATGCGTGCAGAAGTCTTTCAAAACGGGGTGTCCATTTACATCCATCTTTCTTCACACTCACACAGTTTCGCGCATCTCCTCTCACATTTACATTCACTACCACCAATTCATGGATCACACGCAGTATGAATTTTCCACTAGTGTTAATGCATTTGTCATACTGCCTCCAACTTCTTAGTTTTTTCCTAATAATTGAACGGGCTTCTTCTTCTTTACTTGGACCATTATTTGTGACCGATTTTGTCGTCCTAAATCTTCAGACTGTATTAAAAGCTAGCATTTATGTGATTTTAAATGATTGGTCATGTAAACCAACGCTTTTAAAACTTTTTTTAATGTCATGGCTCTTAAATCTCTATTATTTATGTGCATATTTCAGAAGATGCTCAACGATGAAATTTAGATTACAAATGATGATCCATATTGAAATTTATAAGTATTTAGTAGTTAATGTAAAATTTTACGAAACATATTTTTCTTTTTCTATATGCGATACATGCATGGAACGTATGGCTACACACCAGTCGTTTTGCATCTTCTCGACAACATCTCGACCATACCCTCACATTGATAGTGGATAGGAACCGAAGGGCTTCTTCCAGGACGATCAGACTCCTTGTAATTAAAGATTTTGCAAGCAGAAATCACGAAGCGCCCGCAGCACGTGTCCTGACAAATTCCAGTTTCGCTTCGTAATTTATTGAGCTACCTTGTCTATTCTCTTATGTCTGAGTTCCTCGCGAAGCCAAATTACTTTAATCTCAGTATCTGTTGCAGGCATCTCTTTTAAAAAAATCAATATATGAGCCATCGTCAGGTGTCGCGAATCGCCATTGTATAGGTTATACATATTTGAATAAATGTTAAATATTTTATAGACCTTGTTACTATTTCAATATGAAATTATATAATCAAGCATGTCACGCATTAGTCAAAATTAATTACATTATTATATTGTATTTGTCTCCTTGATAGCATTGAGGTTAGCGTGCACGCCTAGCAATCCGGTGTATGCGGACTCAATTCCCACATCTGTCGAATTTTCCGACAAACGAGTCTCGTGAAAAATAATCTGTCAAGACGTCTTCACATTGCGGATATTCATATACTCCACTTTCGGTTTGGATACCTTCACTGTATATTCATATGCTCCATTTTGGGAACGAAAATGATATACGAAGAAAAAGAAGTTATATTGTATAATATATATTTGCAAAACACGATGCGTGTAAGAATTATATGAAAATAAAAGACTTCATAAAAATAGCTTATAGATTTTTGTTATAAGACATGACATATAATTTTCATGTGCTAATAGGTTTTAATTGCTATGGTGAATATATTTTATTTCACTAGCCCCCGAATTTATTTTAAATATGCATAGGCGTTCGAGCTAACATAGTTATTAATATTTGTCTATGGTATTTAATAATAGACTTTAAATCAGTTGTAAGTTGTTAATTTATTAATATTACTAATATTTCAAGTATTCCTAAAACATATTAATTTATTTATTCTTCAACTAAAACATCTGAATTATTTATTTACAACTTCCTTCATTATGCTGTAAGTTTCCAGAGTGACTTCAGCGTCCATTCTTATATGACTTGTTTGTAAATAACAGTATCATAAATTCGTATTATCACCATGCGTAAAGCGAGTAATATATTTTTAATAAAACGCCATAATGGTCTCATTTTTCTCATTAAACTGTCAGAATCCAGGAAACGCATTTCCATGTATATTAAATCCCGTACAGACACTTTGACGTCAAGCCATGCATATAACTACTATGAACTACCTACAAATGCAAGCTCATGTATATGATTAAGGTTAACACTCTGAAATGAGGTACTCCATTACCTGTACATGGTGTTGATGGGATAAAATTCCAATATACTGAAATTTACATAAATTTTCAAGTAAATATAATATTATTATCAATTATTGAATGTATAATTATCATGTGCTAATGAAAATGACTTAATAACAATATCTTGTTGCTTCATGCTATTTACATGTCCTGTATTAAACTCTGATCTAAAATATACACTGCAATATATATGATTAAAATTTTTTTGTAATCCGAGTATGTCGTTCCTTAGGATCTCTATAAAAAAATACTTAAAAATATAATTTTTCATATCAAATTAATCGCAGAAACAAATGGCAAATAATCAGTTTTTACACTCTCCTGTAAATTTTGCACTCTAAGCCATCGATTTGTTTGATCCGAAAGTGGAGCATACGTGAAGTCCAATCCAGAAATGGAGTATATACGAATCTCCGCACTGTTAAGACTTTGACTGAGATTTCCAAGAGCACTGAATGATTGCTCTATCTATTGCTAAACTCAATGGGTATCCGATCTCACATCTTTGTATTGAAAAAAATCTAGCCATAGTGGGAATCGAGCCCACAATATTCGGCTCCGAAGTATGCACGCTATTCTCTCGGCTACCACTATTAATTAAAAAAAATATATTTGATATTATAATCACCTTGTTATTAATCCATTATCTGATGTAGGCTTCTACCAACAAATTCTATGTCTCATTTCCATAGAAATTAAATGTTTCTTTACTTAGGATCTTCTGACCGACGATTTAAGCCTCTATCCACCGATTATTTCGTATTTGAACATCAGAAGTTCTTAACAACTCCATAATATAGCATAACCTGTATGCTCAGTTCAAGTATTCGACTTACCGTCTCTCACGTTACGCCCGGTATGCATATTTATTATGCTACCACAATTACCCCCTAAATATTATCATATCGTAAATAATATCCCGAACAATGATATAATAATCTTCGGTTTAAAATGTTTAAAATAAAATACAACATAATCATATATATGCTTTTAGTTCTCGTATAATTTTTCATTACCTTTCTATAATACACGGTGTCACTTCAGTTTCTGCACCCCTCTGTTGCTGAGGGTTCATGTTTTACAAGGATAGGTGACAACAGGAAGTAACGCTGGTTGAAGACTTAACGTATTTTACTTGATATAATTTAATTAAAATATAATAGTATAATATACTACTATAAGTTGCTTTGTATATATTATAACACAAAGCAACTTGTGCATCCGTTATAACGTTTTAAGATACTTGACACGTTGAATCTTCAAACAGAAGACGAGTTTAAATTTTTATTTAATTTTAGTATACATTTTATTTATCTGTTTTATACATATTGTGACATTACAAATTATAAGTTTAATACATTAACAGCACGATATACATATGGTTATAACAAAAATATTAAAAACATATTGAAATATAAAAAAAGAAAGAATTACAAACAATATATGTATGTGTATATATTGTAGAAGGAAGAAGAAAGTGTCTACCAAATAAATTGGACATACTCTATTCTGATAATGTATATAATAGCATCCATACAAGCTCGCTCTCACCTAGGTCGAAGATATCAATATCCGAGACAATCTCGTTAAACATCATCATCTCATACAGACCAATATTAGCCAGAGTGGCAGAATTATCAATAAGACCACGCATACGTCGTACATATTCCTCCTCAGTATTAAGCTACAATAAGAAAGCATACCCAAAATGAAAGCAGTTGGATAAAGCCACGGATAGTATCCATACACCCGCAAGTGCAGAAGTCTCAGAAATTTCTTCTGAACTCTCTCCACCATGAGGTCGTATTTCAACTGATTCTGGGCCCAAACAACCGATCCACTCTCTACCCTGCTTCGAACTAATGAATTATACAGAGTTTTGAGTATTGTAACATCTGAAAAGGTCCTGGACGTACGTAAAATGAAACCCAGTGCTTGAAGCGCCTTACTACAAGTGGCAACCATATGATTTTCAAATGAAAGGTTACTCTCAAACACAATTCCAAGGTCCCTTACAGATGATACCCCTGAAAAAACTATACCACTCATTGAGTATCGGAAAAATGGTGTTTTCCAAGCTCTAGTAAACGATAAAATATTGCATTTACTAATGTTGAATTCCAGTTTGTTACGTACACTCCAGTCCAATATATTATCTATATCAGTCTAAAGTTGACGACATGAATTTCCGAGTTTGGAAAATAATTAGTTCCCATTTTTATGATGAAATGAAATTAAAATTATTTAATAATTTCAAATTAAGAATGAAGTAGAGAGCTGGGTTATATTATATATAGCAGTAAATAAAGTTTGATTGAACCACCCATTACAACTATTAACAATATGTTTCAATTTAAAAACAAAAAAATATTTTATAAAATAGAGCAAAAAACAAAAATTTAATTTTAACAGAAATTACACAGTTTTCATATAAAATTTTATTTAATAATAATAAAAATAGCTATGATGAAAATACTGTACATTATTAAATTATTCTGGTGTATAATGATTTATATTAAACAAAAAAGTTAATTTTTTTATCAACCTAACTAAGAAATTATATTAATCATGACCTTTTTTTGCAAATAAAAAAATACTCTTCGGAGAATCCACTTTTTTAATACGATTTATTTATCACTCCATTTAGGAAAGAGCAAATACTTATAATATAATTAAAGTTGTAATAAATTTATAGTCTCCGGAAAAAGGATCATAATTAAATTTGATCTATAGATTAAAGATGAACCTTGAGTTGGGAAAATTGATGGAGTATGAAACCACTGACAAGTTGCAAAGACTGATATAAGTGAGTGATGTAGATCAGCGCTCATCAACTTCACTCCATATGGACCTCTGAAGGGCCAAATAAACCTTCAAGGGAGGCACAAATCCAATATTACTATTTAAGGATGAGGCATACCAAACTCTAGGTGAGGCACAGATAGAATAAAATTCAATGTTATCATTACACGATAAACTACTTAATTGCAGTAACTTGCTAAAAGCCGCGAAAAAAGTTGAGAGCTGTTGGTCCTCGATGATGGTAAAAATCCAGCGCAGGTGAATCAAAATGAGGATATCTGGAGAAAAATATGATGACCTGTAATCTTGGGATGTACAGTTAAGAAAGGACTAAGAGATGAATTTCTAGAAATTTCAATTTTGAGTTGAAAAAATATGAACGTTACTTTTTGGGCTTATTTTTTCGTGCATTTTTTAATAGTAGTCATGGAAAGTATTTCATAGAGCACCCGTAAAACTATCATACATGACACTTCAAATTTGCAACGATACGGTATACTAACGAAAGGCTGCAACTTTTTAGCCAGTGTAATGCTGAAAAAACATATTGAAAATGAATGAAAAACTTTTTTTACCATGTTCACCCCGAAAGTGAAGAATATACATCTATATTATGTGAAGATTCAACATAATGGATTTTTTACGAGAATTAGTGGCCAGGTAATTACTTAAACCATTTGGCATCCAGTTCTGTAGAAGTGTATTTAATTTATTTAATTTAATTTTTAATCCTAAAGAAACTTTCTTATTTGACCCTATAACTGCCAGATCAAAGCTCACGCATTTATTTTTAGGCGAAGTGGAAATGTAAAGTGTATATATTTGTTTTAATATTATGATCAATCGATTACTGACATCAAAATTGTTGCTTTACTTAATTTATTTGACAAATTTTATTTTCAATGTTTGTTTTGTTGTCATGGTGACATTTCAACAATACAACGGTAATCGAATTTAATTAAATCTTCAAATGTCAAGTGCAGTGTTTAAACTCGTAATTAAACGTATAGGAGTGAATAAAAGTGAAGTGAAATTAAAGTTATTGATTGAAATATGTTTCTATTTGTACGTATTCCTTATTAAATGTTCGTAGTTATATTTAACATCGTAAAAATTTTATATACATTCACTGATAAGTCTTCATTTATACTGAATTATAACATAACCAAAGTCGATTCTTTACTTCTAGGGGAGTATTTCCTTGCATAACTTCAGTCGGCTCTGTGTGCATATACACAAGTAGATAGGTGCATAGATATTTTCCTCTAGACATGCGTAATATATTTTCCACTTTGGCTGCCTTTCAACATAGGATACGTTGGGTAAGGTTAGGAAAACTTGTTCAAACTTTATCACATATCTATAAGTAGGAAACTACGTGCCTCTATAAAAAATGCGCGTGGGTTACATAGTTTCTGATTTTATTTCCACGTGGATTTTAGTTTTCACCTTAACTTGAGAATCATGTAGATGCAAGTCACAAAATTGACAAAATGAATTAATGCTGACAACTTGCAGTTAGTGATTGTATTTATCAGTGACAAACAGATGAAAGCCGTATTGCAAAAAAGGTTAATGACATATCGAACTGCACTTGGACGTAATAATCAAAAAGCGTTAGAAGTATAAGAACCAAAGAAGGTATATTTTTTTATTCTCACTTGTTCTTGATTCACAATTGATTGATTTTTATTGTATATTTTTATCGATCTACATAAATGTTTCTGAAAATTGTTTGAGTTTTTTGGCTCTCCTGAAAATTTTACTTTATGTTGTTGCATCCATCTGCTTCTCTTCTTCTTAGCTATAGGTATTTATTTACTAGTCTAACCCGATTATGGCTTAAATCATGAAATCAATAATTGCCAATATAATTAATTATATTGACTGATGACATTTGGAAGTAACCTATTCGAAATTTCTCGTTTATATACCGATGCTTAATCCGCTGTTGTTTGTATTCATTCATCAATTGTGTTTATAATAATGATTTAAAAAGATGAAACCTAATTAGAAAGGATTTTTCATTTATTGAATAATTTTGAGATGTATTATTAATTATATAATACGCTTTCAGAATACAATGTACTCAATTAATGTGTTATTTGGTAAAACAGTTGCCAACTATATCCCGTGAAAATACACTTGGATAAATGAGTCTATGAAATAGGTCACTCACGTTAGTCAATTAGATCTGATTGGCACCAGAGAAAATATCATTGCATTAAAAATAGTATCATAGGATGAGCGAGATGATTTCTTTTCATAATATTGTTCGTCCATATTTTTTTTACTATATATGATTCGAAAGTAGAGTATATGGATCTCCACAGTGTGAAAATTTTTGCGTCGTTAATTAAACATATATATTTCCATAATATTAAAACTTAAATTCATATTTTTTATACATATTTTGTAAAATATATAGTTTTTGGTTGTAGGGATTATTTTTTGCCATTTTTTCATGTCGTATTATTTATCATTTTTTGCTCTGTTTATATTCTGAAAATTATGGCTGGTATAAAAATAATATGTAGATTACTTTAATATAAAAATATGTAACATACGTGCAGCAACGCAATGTTTTTTTTTATATGGAGTTTCTACTTGATTACGTTTAGTACATACCTAAAATGGTTTACGACCGATAAACGATTTTTTTTCGCGAGTCTTTTGTTTGAAAAATCACGGTTAAATTATTTATTTATAAAGCATGTCACTCGTGTCATATATTCGCATCTGTGCGTCAAGTAGAAGCGCCTCATTTAGAGTTATGGTTCATACAATTCCACACATTTTCAAACATTATCTGACTTTTTAATCAAGATTTTTTTTAAACATGTCTTACTATCTATCTATGCTAAAGAATTATTCAATACAAACTTACATACATAGATATTACAGCTGGAAAGAAAACACTTAGAGAAGGTTGGCGAGTTTGTAATATGCTGGCCCAAAAAATGGATTATCCATCACTTACATCTGATTTAAATCAAGCGTATTCCAGATCTCTGATATTGGCATGCGATGTTTTTTTTTTAATTTTATGTGAATGCCCTGAGAGCCCTTATTAATTATCCAACATGGGATGCAACGATTATAGTTGGATGGCCTGATAGGCCAAGCAGTTCATTGAATCGACTTGATCAATTCCTCCTATTCAATATGAATTCTTGGAGGATGTGATTTGTGATAATTTAGTGAAGGGTACGCTGTAAAAAAGTATTGAGATGATCTCGAAAAAGACTTCTCAAGTCTTTGCTGGAAAACAAGATATGTATAGCGCAATGACGTTAAGACGTACTGATATGCTTAAAAGAATTCACAATTATCTCTAATTTCAAAGTATTATATTATACTTTATTTCTATAATATTATTCTAATTGGTGAGAAATATACATTTCCTCGAACTCCTTACATACAGTGAGCTATGGAGGCGAGGGTATTATACGATTCTTTTGGTTTAGCACCATCTGTAAGACACTCAGTATCCACGATAAATGGTAGTTTAAAGTTTAGATAACAATATCTATTATACTCCAAACGAAAGCAGTAACAGAGAAAAAGGTTTTATAAGATCATATGATATATTTTAAGACAAACACCATGAAGTGAGGTTAATTTTCAGCTAGCTTAACAATATCGTTGAAAATGATTGTTAAAATACTTTACGAACATGCGTATTTAGTATATTAGCCGCATGTTTTAGTGTTTTGTCGATATTTTCTGAGTATTGGCTTGTAAGATATATTACTATTGAAGTGAGTGTAATATTTTTTTCAACGATCGATGAAAATAATGTTTTCACCTGCAGTTTGAGAGTCGCAGGCCCCTTGCAAGAGATGAAAAGGCCTCATTGCGTGTTTTGTAGGGCGTAAAAGATTCTCAAAGCGTTTTCAAGACATTCTGAGATCTCTTTGACTCGGCTTCACAAGCACCCACTCTTTTAAGACATCGCACATATATAAACTTGAAATTTCATTTTTTCAGTCACTCACTTGATGAATACTTTGTGAAAATTACTTCAAAGTTGTAGAAATTCCTTTAATGTATTTGTGATGTCATGTTATAAAGATGTGAGCCTAGGAAAATGGCAAGTCCCAAATTTACAGTCATTCACTTTTTCCATTGGTAATGCGAGCGTATACCATGCGTGATGATAGTAAGGTACCCTTCACAGTTGTGTCAACAATATTCCAAGAGCACACTCCATACACATACATATAATAATATATAATGCAAAATTTCAATGTTTTCAACTAGAAAAAAATGTCTGAAAATGTTATCAAATAATTCATTTATATACATACAACGAAAAAAATACGATAACTAATATTTTTTAAATTGGTTTTTTTTAACATTCGCTTAAAATTACACAGTTTTATAATATTTATTTGATTGATAATTGAAATATTAATTGAGTTAGTCAAGTGTTTGAAGAACAATAAATTTTAATTTATTCAAAATTTCCAATATCGATATGAATTGCACTTCCATATTTGCAAAAAAGTTGTCACCTTTCTACACCATCTGTAGAGAAATGTGAAATGCCTCTCATTATAAATCGATGAAACTATCTATAAACATATTATCAACACCAGCACATCATAATTTGATAAATATATTTGCATATGGCTTACATTTAAAATCTTTGAAATTTGAAGTAATATTGCTATTGTATCAGTAATTTGACGACCTTTCTATTTCTTGCAATTCCTTTTTATACATTATTTTTTTATAAGTTTTGTGTTAAATATATGAATTCATTGAAATAAAAGTAAATTAAATTACATAGTAAGGATTATTTAAATGATAACTACAGTTGAATCGAAAATCATGTGTAATTTGTCAATATACAATGCATTTTAATTATGACAAATATTCTTGGATTTAAATGCCTTTGACAAGGTTTATTAATTATTATGCATGTATTATTGTTCTCGTGTGATTGTTCTGCGCACCCCACAGTGGCAACAAAGAGACAGCTTGACCACTGGTTGCAATTCTTGTATGGGAATCGACCTATGGCTAATTAATTATTAACAACGTCACCACTGTGCATTCCGACTTGTGGGACGTTTATTGAATACGTGGCTTGTATATATTTGCCTGTCGTCTATGAATATGTAATATTTACATAGTCGAGTACAAATTGTTGTAGATATTAAGCTCATGCAGCTTTGTAGTATTTCATATGATAGTCCCAATTTTACACACTACCACTGGATCACGAACAGCTAATGAACGAAAAAAGTATAACAGATTAAATCGATAAAAACCTGGCAGAGTAGGTGGGACGCGTCAACTAAAGGCAGGCACACATA
>JAGVSQ010004992.1:0-18398 GCA_022683975.1 Rhyacophila evoluta | reverse complement strand
TTTAAAATCAATTTCCATCAAGCACCATCAGTCGAAAATATTAATTAATATTAATTTAATCAACTCTTGGAGTAGACATTCTCACACTGTAGATCTATATGATTTACCTTCAGAGCAGATATTTTAAAAAAAATAAGTACTATTTGAGGAGTTAGTCTAAATATTATTTGTCAGGTATTATAATGATTGTCAGTACTCAGAGTATTAATTTGGAAGGACAAAATGATATTAAAAGCGCACGTCATCACTAATGACCTGGGTCAATATAATTTGATTGGTATTTTGATATATCTATATTTTGGAAATTACTAATAGTCAAGTTATAGCGATGATAATAGAGAAATTATGCCACAACAATTATTAAATATGGTCTATTTAAAGACTTTTATTTATCTAATAACTCTGTAAACATGTACTTAAGAAGAAAAGCATTTGTTGTTTATTTATGTGACGTATTATACTTATATTTGATATTGTATATTTGGTAAACATTACCTTATGTGCGTTCGGTAAATATTACCCAGGTTCACAAGAACAAATTAATTAAACCTTGGTCTAGGCATTTCTTCATTCGCTGGCAACATAAACTAATCTCGTAACAACAAACTGTGACCGCAGCAGTTGTGTGACGTTAATGGCCGTTATTTTTGAATATTATACAATCATTTGAATATAAAATTAAATAGAAACTTTCATATTAATTTCTTTTGAAAATGTTATACATTTTGGAGTAAACGACGAAAATAATTAAGTTATTCTGGAATTTGGTCAAAAATACATTACCTTCCTGAAATAGCTAAAAGTATCATTAATTTTTGATATTGACGACATTAATTCTCCAATTTACGGTAAGTTTAAAAAATACACTGCATTCATTCACAAAAATATTTTTACAGCTGGGTAATAGAAAATAAATTTGTTGTGCATTTCACAGGACGAAAGATATTTGAATTTTTGTTTATTGAAGTTGTTTTGATGAGTAGGTTTCATTAAAAATAGATTGATTGAATAATAATTGTAAAATTAAAGACTTTAAAAGCTGTTGTCTAAACATGATTAATAATTTGTCAATCTATATTTATTTGTAAAATTTCATTTGAATATGTAGTTACAACTTTTCAGTATATATTTGAAAGTAAAACATTCACAAGACGAAACTATGTTTATTGATGTAGAATTTTTAATAAAAGTAACGAGAACCATCGGAAACTAAGTTAACTAAAAAGGAAAGTCTGATTATTGTCAATGTGAGTCATCTTGTGGCTAACTTCAATTACATGAGAGGTAAAAACTAAAAATAAGAAACCATAATATTGTGAAGGACGCGACATTATCTCTCAATGGTAAAAAAATTTCGCCAGAACCAAAGGGGTGCAGCGATTTTAATTTCTCGAAGGTATTGAATATGTAGCCACGCCGCTGTTACTTACATACATGTTTAAAAATAACAGATAAAAGCTAATATAATTGCACATTTAGTAAAAAATTTATGCCTTTGGATAGCAAAATAAATTCTGTCTTCAACAAGGTTAATTATACAGTGCTTGTGCTTTGTGAGATTGATTACTTTTCTGATTTTTATTTTAGATGGATTGTCACACTGGTATTCGTACTTTGACTCCACTGCCAAAAAAAAGTACGTTTTCCTTAATTTTACCTCTTAGGCTGGCTTATTAATGTCTTATTATCGATCGATGATTCAGCTTCTCTAGATAGATGGACATATTATAAGAGGTTGTCGTCAACTTCAGGCTGATATAAATAATATATTAGACTGGGGAAGACATAACAAACTGGAATTGAATATTAGCAAATGCAATGTTTTATCTTATGCAAGAGCTTCTTAAGTCTTATTTTTCCACTATTTGATGGATGGCATAGTTCTTTCGAGGGTATCGTCTGTAAGAGACCTTGGTATTATGTTTGAGATGACAGAGATGTTTACTTCAACGTATCTAGACAAGTTGGTTCATAAAATGCGCGATTTCTTATTGATAGCCTTATATTTAACTCATCGCATAATTTATTTACCATTAATCCTTGCTGAAAATTCGTTGAAATAATAACATAGTGCTAAACGTTTTTTCATAATTTTTATATTTAAATACCACATTTCAACAACTGTTTTCGTCAATAAACATTTTTTAATCAATTAAAAAAGACTTATATTATAACTATGGTTTCAATAAATCCATATTCCATAAGTCAACAAACAACGATCCAAAGATTTTTGTCCAGCCCCTAACTTATATTTTATGATTTGGTTGTGATTATACGACAACAATTCTTTTATTGTTCTATTTAGATGTGGGTATGTAATGAAGGGTGTTTCTGTATATTGTCTGCAGTGTAAATTAATGTTCTTTTATGATTTCAATAAGAATATTTTTCGTCCGGCCCTACATGTTTTGAAAAGTGTCAATCCGTCTATTTTCTCAAAAAGTTTGGTAAACCCTGGTATATAAGTTGTGGATACGAATCTTTTAGGCTCACAGTGCATCAAATGGTTATAAGTTTTTCATGTGTGTGTGTGTGAAATATTAATCCTTTAAATACATCCACAGTATAGAAAACACTGATTTATGTTTTTATATTATGGCATATTCTCTTCTTCTTTAATTATGACTTTTGAAAATGATATTTTCAGGGTTCCAGAGATTATGCTTGAAGAAAAACATTAATAGCTGTCCACCAAAAAGTGCACAATTTCAAAATAAAGAAAATAAACAGAATGTGTCACTAGAAAAATCAACGTGCAATATGAGTAGACGATTGTCTTCTTCTGGCTATAGAGTAGTGGAACATAGTACTACGCCTACATTTGTGGTTAGGATTATTTTAAGTCTGTTATTTAGTATTGCGACCTTGAATAAATTCTCCCTAATTTTTCGTGAAAATTAAGGTTTTATTTTTTAAAAAAAACAGGTCACTGAAAGTATCGTTCATCGCTATACACTACTCTTTTCCATCTTTCTGGCAGCATTTCAATTCCACATCGAAAAAATGACACATTTTTGAGGCTATCCAAGAGTCAGCCCATTCTTCGGCATCTTCATTAAAATGGAAGTGCTGCTCAGAAAGATCATGTGCCATTGATTGGAAAAAGTGACAATTGAAAGGGGCAGTGTCTGGTGAATATGGTGGGTGGAGTAGAACTTCCCACTTAAGCGTTTCCAAGTAGATTTTCACTGGTTGCGCATCATATGGCTGAGCGTTGTCATGTTGCAAAATCACTTTGTCGTGTCTCTGCTCATATAACGGCCATTTTTCTTTCAATGCTCGGCTTAAACGTATCAATCGGAAGTGTTCTCCTGTGATAGTTTCGTTCAGTTTGAGCAACTCATAATAAACTACGCCCAGCTGATCCCACTAAATGCAGAGCTGAAGCTTTGAACTGTGGATATTCTGTTTACACGCGAAAAGATGCCGCTCGATGTCTCTTGGCTTCAACTCATACGGCTCCCAATGTCTATGCTTTTGAATTATTCTTAATGCATTCAAATGTTTAGAAACTGTTGTGTGATCAACTCCTAATAATTACGCAAGTTCAGCTAGCGTCTACCATGAGTCTTCAGAAAGCAATGTCTTCATTTCTTTGTTTTAAAACTTTTTAAGTTCGACAGAGTGTTCTTTATCTTCAACATCAATATCATTATTTTCGAAGTGTCAAAACCAGTGTTTCTTAACCAAACTGAAAGAATCGCCCTCTTTTTCACAGTAAAATTATTTGTCCCCTCGCTTTTCCAGCTGCCAGACTTTAAAATGCACACAAGCTGGTGCTTTAGTTCTTCGGCAAAATGACATTCACTTAATTTCAAGCTTGCTTATAGTACTTCCTTATAGATGCATTACCATCGTAAACTACACGCACCCAGTTCTGGTAAAGTCATCTGTTGGAAAATGGCAAGAACTTATTCAAGGTCCTAATAATTAAACAATCCTGTTGCATGGGAAATTATTCAATCTAATTAAGAAGTAGAATTATGATAAATTATCAAATATACCTTATCATTCTTCAATCAAAAAATCATAAGATAGTCAAAATTATTTACAGTGTTTAGATAATGAAATAGTTCAAATGGTTTATAGGAATTATACATTATTTTCTTTCTTTTATTTTAGACAATCAGACGACCAAGACATTTAATACCTTCGCCTTTAACTACATCTGGCAGCAATTTAGATAGTGATACTTCCCAATTTGTCATCAGTGGCTATTTTCAAACACATTCACCTCGAATAGACACTGAAAACTCACTACCGGCATTTAGCACGCCAATAGGTGATAATGTTTCAAAAATTGAAATGGACAATATTAAAGAAAAACGTAATAACATCTTGATTGAAAGTACAAACTTTCAAAATGTCAAAACAATAATGATCAAACAAAATAAAATAGATTTTGAAAATGTTAGAAATGATACTGAAATAGATTTTTTTACAAAGAGCAATGACGTATGTAGAAATACAACTCCAAAAAATAATATTCTTATGGAGTCGTTAAAAATTTTTGATAAAGATTGCAGCGCTGTTGACGATTCAATCAGTCATTTAATAGAAGATGGTTACAAGACTCCTGAAAATAGTAGAAATGTTCATAGACAACTGACACCGAAAACAGCCACTATCATGGATAATCTTTACGGAGACGTCTGGAAAACTACTCCAGGACTATTTAAAAAAACTAAATCTAGAATCGACTACTCTCAAAAAGTTCAAAAGATAAACAATGACGGCATAAATAAGATAGATGTGCAAAGTTCGAACGCTCTATTGACGACTGATAGCCAAAAGAAACGACTTTCCCAGAGTACTATTAAAAGATTTTTCAAGAGCTCTTCTAAAAATAATGCAAGCGAAGCTATTATTAACGATCATCCGAAGGTTTTAATGTCAACGAATATTCATTTTGATATAATTGACGATGTTTATATTTTAAAGGATTGTTTAAAAAATATGCTCAATATTCAAGATAATAAAAATAATGGCCTAACAGACAGGATTCCATTAAATTTTAATGGTTCGACAAATGACAAATTACCTGAAATTGGTATGCATTCGGACGTCGATAACTCTTTTTACATGGGTTTCGATAAAATTACGAGCCTTCCGAGCAGGGAGGGTGAAAATCAAATTTCATCCTGTGCAGACATAATTGACTTGACTGATTTAAAGATATTTAAAGATCCTAAAAGTTTAAAGGTAAATTCTAATAAACAAGATAATAATGTTACGCATCAGAGTTTGAATGATATGGATTCTATATTTATTAGGAAATCAAAAAGGGGAGATAAAATTAGTGAAGATCTGTCATCCGATAGTAATAATTGTTTTAAAGCTGATATAAATTCAAAGCATGTCAAGATTAAAGACATTGCTAGCAAAATTAATTATCCAGACATAATGATTGATAACAATATCAAAAATATATCTGAAAAACTGACTGAATTTACTGCAAATATTGACAAGGTCATTAACCGAAAGGCCAGCTCAAAAGAACCAATTAAATTTGAGAATTTAAAATTAAAAGAAAATATTAAACGGGAGAAATCAAAGATACTTGTTGAAACTGATGACTTCAGGATCAAAGGAAAGGCCTTCAGTGAAATAAAACCAAACAATAGTACGAAGATTAATTCAAATGTAAAAATTAAATCTACTCGAAACAAATATGAGGAAATAAAAGAAAATAAGCTTAAAACAGAAATGAATGACCCTAAAGAAATAGTTAATACTGTTAAAAAACTTACTTCTAATGCAAAAATTTTATCAGGTAGAGTGCCAAAGTCAATAAAACATAAAGACATTAATGTACCGCTAGAAAAACCAGTTGTCACTGTTTCTAAACGTTTCGTTGTAAAAAAGAAAGATAAAGATGAAATTAAACCAAAATCGAAAGAGTGTCAAGTGTTTGATAAAATAGAACAAAAGAACTTCCAAAATACAACACAAAGTAATGAAGATGATTCAGATGTATTTGATTCTTTGATTAACAAGGAAGTTGTGAGAATCAATGTAAATTTGGATGATTCTTGTGAAATTTTGACCACGAAAAAAAAGAAAATAAATTGTTTTCCCGATTCTAGTGATTCTGAAGATGATTCAGATAGAAAGTTACAAAATTTGCATTTCAATCTTGAACCTAGGAAGCTAGTTTTTGGCACATGCGGAAATGAAAGTGATGCAGGTAAGAATAAAAAGAAATATCCAGATGCCGGTGGGATGAAGAAAGTTGTTAAAAAGTCAATCAGGGAACGAAACTCGTCCAAGAATTTAGCAATTATTAAAGCAAACATACCGGTGTCTGATGACCTACGTGTTCACAGTTTTATGGCATCACTTACTGGTAAGTGTGTTCTTCAAAGTTTTATCATAATGTGAATCGGTTTCATTAAAGTGATGTTACTGGATTATGTAACAAAAGTAATAAATTATTCAAATAACATGTAACATACCAAATATTAATATGAATTTTATGATGTTGCTCATTGTATTTCAGTAGATAAGTGCACACATTCATGATTCATTTCAAATTGCGTGTGGAAATGCTTCACAAACATTCATATGTGTATTTAAATGAATGGAATGGGTTAAATTTTTGACTAATTACCTACCTATCATTGTTATCTGTTGGAGTATGCTTCTGCACTCTGGGAGGTGATATGGAAAATAGTGATTTACCTTGTACTATTCTTGCAGACAATGTTCCATCATGGAGATGTGATCCGGATGCGAAATGTTTCAAACTGAACTTTAAAGCCAAACGTGATGAGCTTACAAAGAAACTCTTCATTATGTTCAACGAGAATGTGTTTGAATCGAAGCTCCCTGCTGACTTGCCCATTGTTTGGAGTGTCAACCTCACGAAAACTGCTGGGTAAATGAAATCTTATACTTAAAACAGATGTTTTCTATTCAATACTGTTTTTATTATTTTATATTTCATTCATGGAAATTTCCATATAGTGGAACCCTATAGTATGAATACCCTCAATCAATTCCCTTGGATAAAGTATATAGTTTTTTTCAAACATGTTTAACTGTATGTATAATGTTAGTGTTGTATAAATTTCACGCTTAATCCACTTCACACAATTATACTGTGGATGTGTCCAGGATAAAAAATCTAAATGATATTGATGATAGATAGATATCCAAATATAACAAAAGTACTAGAAAAAAATTGTTGCTATAATCCTTATTAAAGCGCTATTGAAATAGCAGTTGAAGTATTTAATATCAGATTGTGCTACTTTAAGTGATCGCGTAATTTGTACAGGATGGGTTAATCGTGAAAATTGATATTTCTGGTGTTGAAATGCAAATGATGACCTGGTTAACCATTTACAAAATGGAGAGGAGATTTGTATTAGCATTCTTAAAATATGAATCTTTTCAAGGTAAAATGTGAGCCACTTAAGATGAGAAGTTGCAGAGTAATAACATCTATTTTGTTGGCATTAATTACATATTTTACCTAATTACAGGTGTGCTCGCAATAAGGTTGTGAAGCATAGAAGTAAGCCTAACGCACCAGTCACCATCACAAGAAAATCTCTGGTTGAGTTATCCACCAAGGTACTGGATGGTCCGCAACGGCTGAGAGATACACTGGCGCATGAGTTATGTCATGTTGCCACGTGGCTTATAGACGGTGAACTGAAAGACGGCCACGGACCTTGCTGGAAGTCTTGGTAATTATATTTTATTCTTAATTTCCACATAATTTATTACTTCGGTTGAAATTATGTTGAATTACTTAGTTTATTTAATTAATAGCACTTTAGTTGTCGCAACACAATCAAAAGGATAGTTTAGAACATAGGCTCTCAATTATTTTTGGTCTACCGCTCCCTGTTCTCTAGAATTGGTCTATGGTCTAGAATTATAACTACTAGATTTTGATCCATTCAAAAACGGATACCAAATATTGAAACCGTTTCAGAATTGGATTATGATTTAAATTATTTGGAGATTCTCTGTGTCCTATGTTCATTTATTGTCATAGTAATACTGAAATTCTGAAAACAATAATAATAAATGGTTGACTTATTGGATGTCTGTTGGTTTTTTGATATTTTACATTTATAAAATTTAATAAACAGATTAAGCCTTGTTAAACATGTTTTACATGTTTCACTATGTATTACAATAATTAACGACATGAAGGTCCTATGAAATTTCCAGAAAATCCTCAGCTCTTTATTTTTGTTAATCATGGGCCCATATGTAACAAAAAGTTACTATAACAGTCGGCAGGTCCTTTCATTTTGTTTTGAAATAAGATTGTCCAATATGAAGTCATAAAGTCATAAACTGCTAAAATAAATGTGCTGAAATTGCTATCGTTAAAATGTATTTATAATTTTTGTTTCTCAGGGTTGCCAAAACATTAAAGAGATACCCCGAATTAGTAGCTCTTCCAGTCTGTCACACATTGGATATACATTTCAAGTATACCTACAAATGTATGAAATGTGGCTATAGGTGAATATTTTTTTTTTCTTAATTATTCAAAATTTTTCTATTTGCAATTCAATCTCGGTAACTTACCTCTCACTATACCTCTGCATTGTTCAGTCTGTTTCCATAAATATGACTGATCCTTTATATAACTCATTTGTACACCGCCAATAAATAAAAACTGTTTCTATAGACTCTATCTGCCATCTGACAAAAAATACAATTCACTTTTAGCTTAACCCTTTGATTAGTGAGTTAAATTTTAAACTTACACATAATAAATATACGAAAATCATTATCTAATAATATCATAAAATCAATCAAATTGGATATACCGATTTCTAAAATTGAACATAATAAGTGGAAAAGTAATTTTGAATTGGTAAGATATTTATAAAATTACTACATGTGCGGCGTCTATTTCAGAATCAAATGAACACTTGTGGACATATTTGAACCCGTAGGACTAATTTATGTGACATTTTATGTATTTCTGTGAGCTTTTGAAAATAAGGCATACGGATGTATATGCACACACATACTACTCAAAGGGTTAATTTGTTTAATTACCATAGTTTATCATTTACTACTTTCTTTGTAAATTTGCTGTTAATTAAAAATATTGCCTTCCACAAAGTTTCACTAATCATTTAGTACTAGTTCTATTAGTTCGCATAGTTGATATTCTTCATTGAAATTGGCAATTTTTAGACCTCTGTTAGAGTAGTTTGTAGAGACATACAATTAATTTGTTTACAGCATTGGTAGGCATTCCAAATCCATTGATACAGAGCACAAGAGATGTGGATATTGTTATGGTACTCTCGAATGTATCCACAACAAGAAAAACAAAGATGGCCTTATTGTGTCGATACCTGTTAGACAAAAACGTCAAGCGACTGGTTTCGCACTTTATGTAAAAGAGAACTACGGAAATGTGAGGGGCAACAACACTCCACATAAAGATGCCATGAAATATCTCGGTATGCAATATGCCAAGATGAAGATTAGCAATCAAGAGAATGCAGATGGTAAATGATGTGGACAATATGCATTTAGGAACAGATTCTTTGTGATATAATATTAATTATAATTATGCTCCTCGGGATGATGTAAATATATAATATCTACATGTGCACACATGTAAAAATACTTGTGTTTTATGTTAATTTTCAAATGTTCTGCATAATGGTATTTATGACTAAAAACTTGCCAGATGCAAAAATTTTAAATCATACAATTATTTTATATGATTTTTTTTTTTAACTATTTTAATAAGTGCTATTGTGTAGGAAAATATAACAATGGTTTAATAAATAAACTTTAAAGACTGATTATTGAGAAAATTTAATTATTGATTTTACTCTAACTAACCTTATTGTATTCATGAAATGTATACAATCATATTGAAGAATATGTACATTTTAATAATTTTGCTTCAACCCTCACAAAAGTTTTAATGATTTCATTTATATCTAATGAATCTGCTTAAGGAAATTGCCTGCCTTGACTGCCGATTTCAGAAAAAGACACTACATGAAGGTCAAGACTAGTGGGTTATTATGTGAGTATATAAAAATTTTATTTTTGATTCTCGATTCTTGGAAAAAAACAAATTTTAAAATAATAAAAATAACTACACTGATGCCTTATAATTCAATAAGATCAGCAATGCGTTGCAACAAAAGACTCTCATAAAATATGTAATTTGATTATTTTACAAAGCAATTAAGCAGTTTGATTGGATGTCCTCGGGTACAAAGTTTTTTAAACCATCTGTTAACACAATATTTTCACAAATTAATAACTTTCACAATTTTAACATTCAAGAATTCTGAACTATTTTGTAAATATATATCTTATGTTTTCTAGTATAATTGCAAATGCAAATTTGTTTCATGTAAAAAATACTGGCATATATATTCATGTTTTTTATGTGACGGTGCTGCGGTGAGCAATCTGCACAGCAGCAGGCTCAGCCCTGATTGGCATAACCATGTCAGAATTAATAAAGAAACATACTTGAACTTTTTGGCACTCTTAATACATTTGCTTAGTCAAGGTAGGAGTTATACCTCATGAAAGGTTATCAGCAACATTTCGATTTCTTGTGACTAGAAGGAATTACATAGATGATTTGGCTTGCGCACAGCCATTTGTAAAATCTAAGTGCTTGCGCATAATAATTCCTACAGATGTTAAAACAAGCATGTACAATATAAATCTATGCTTGCGGATTATATGCGTAAGCCACCTTAAAAAAAAAAAAATAGTTATTGCGAAAAATGGTCTATTTTCGAAGCGGACATCTTCATAGTGTAGATCCATATGCTCCATTTTCGGAGCGAACATGGTAAAAATAAAAATGTTTAAATACTCGCGCTATAATTTACGTAATAGCACACTACGGATTTATGACACGATCAGAAAAATATTGCCAGGTTACAATCAATTCTTGTAACAAACATGTACTTATTATTCTTGTATGTAAAGGAATACAAAAAATATTAACTTTCGATATGTTCATGGATATTTATGAAAAATCACACGTGAATCTTATATAAAACACCGGTAAAGTACCAACGTTGCGGGCATATTTTTGGTTATTTATTCGTTTTTAGTACCGCCGGAGATAAAAATATCTGTTAGTGGTAGCAGAAGTGCATGATTTCAATATTATAATAAAAATAATAGTATTGTTTTCGGAATAACGAGAAAAAGTTGTGTAATGAGTTTTTCAAATTATTATCTACTACGAAATCGAATAAAACGAATCTACATTCTACACAAACACTCATCACTTCAACTTTTCTAGATCTTTTCTAAGTTGATAGAAAATTCTAGTGACATTGATAGCGGTAGCGGACTTAGCCGAACAGGTAGTGACATTTTTCATTTAACCGCTGGCAGCACTGCTCCTTGTTCATTCCATATTCCGATTGCTACGGTGGTGTTGGCGTGACGGCTGAATTTGTGCAAAGTTATCTGTAAGTTTGTTTTTCTTTTTATATTTATTTATTGACACAACGAAGAACATTGTTGAATTGATTAATAAAGTACACGGCATATATTGTGCGAGTAAGTTATTATGAAATTCCATGCTTGCAAATTGGCGGAATCTTATAGTTGACCTTCATTTTTTTTGTGATTTAATAGCGAATGACCACTATACGTACGGACAATTAACCCAATGAAAATTGTGTAAAGCTTGTTTCAATTTACGGCTTGCGTAATTTTATCACGGCATTGTTCTGAAATAACTACATTCATACACATTTCGAAACAACCTACGACTTATATACTTAAAAGTGTCAAAATACTATTTTTCAAAACAATTATTTTAGGAAACCGATTATATAGCTCGATTTCTATTTGTTTGCGGCATTCTTTTTCATTCTCATTTGATATTATCGAAGTTTCATATACCGTCCATTTAAAATTATACATATATGACAGTTTATTATTGCTACCATAATATCGTTGAAAAGGGTGAAAATGTGTCAACATTCATCAATACGCTAATGCTCTGGCATGTTCCTTATTAATTACAAAGAAGATGTAACATTCGTAAAATTTGACTAAATTTTAAGGCATTATAAAATAATGCTTTTCATCATAATGTTGACGTTATTACGTTAAAAATATAAATAGTACGATGCACGTACGAGTACATGGCTTGTATAAAGATATTTGACGAATTTGTTGACGGTATTTACCGCTAAGACATGTGAATCTTTATCCTTCGTCGAACCTAATGACCTCAATATAACAATGATTTTGCTTGATAGGCTTTTTTATTTCTAGATTGAGTATAATAATTGTTTGTCAAAATAAACCATAACGGTTTCGTACAATTTTTTCTCCGATCCTTGTTTGGTTATTACTACATAGTTTACTACATTTACATACATTACTAAATTTGCAGTGGAATATTGAAAGTAATGTCGAAAATGTGTATCGATGATTCGTTTCTAATAATTTATTGATAAGTTTTTTCATATACTGCCCAATTTACGGCTAGGAATATTGTGTCTACTCTAGGATTACGTATTACTAAAACGTTTCCCTCAATGGCGCTCAGCTGTTATTTTTTTTATATTCGTCGATGACTATCACTTTTATTAATTGCGTCATTGAGAATGAGTAATGATTCGACACTCGAAATGACGGAACGAATCCCGCTGAATGGGTCCTAGACAATTAATTTATTATTCTATCGATCCATAGACAACTAATCTTGAACACGTTAGGTTTTTCCAACCTTGATCGACGCGTATAAAATGAGTATTATGATTTTTATATTTTATGCAAATACGATCAAAATCGTAATTATTTATGAGCAGTAAACACGTATTGGTTCCAGAACGCTACCATAATTATATGATGTAACAATTTTCGACGACTAGTATCCACTGGAGAAGAATTATAAATAAAAAAATATTAAAGTATTTGTTACTCAACGTGTTTCATTCTGTGAATGAGTCATTTCTATTTTACCGATTCATAGAGCAGTTAATTGAAATCGAAAATGAATTCATTCGCATTCCTTTTACTATGTGGTAGCAAAAGGAATAATAAATAAAAAAAATCTTCCACTGGTGTTTTTTCCAGATTTAATGACATCCATATGCACAATCTTGTCAAGGTGTTCAATTATATAATATGATAATAAGCAATCAGTCGAGTTACAAGGCATTTGGTTACACGATTACAATGTCTTGAGTAGGTAATGTATAAATATATAATAAAAGTAGGCAACTTTCTGACAAACAATTCTCGTGAAAAATAATCTGTCGAAACATCTTCTCATTGCAGAGATCCATATACTCCACTCGGAGTTCATATCTTCACACTGTAGATCCGTATGCTCCACTTTGGGAGCAAACATGATTTTAAAAAAATCTCTTTAATTTCATTTTTAAAGTTATTTATCTTATTAGCAAGATTTAATATGACAAAAATATACACTGTATGTTGGTTTTGTGGTTGTTTTTATTATTAGGGATTTTAGATATTTCCATTACATAATATACTGATTGTTTCTAGTCAATAAAAGTCGATTTTAATCTTGAAATATTTAGCCTTTGGAAAAAGGTGATGAGCCACCATAGATATATATCAGTTGAGGTATTTGATGACATTTATTTATTAAATTATATAACCTTGTAATGGTGAGAGTTATTGCTTCTCTTCTGAGAGCTAGTATTAGGGGGGTATTGATTGAATTAAAAAAAAAAACCTGGCTCAGTTAATGCCAAAAACGTTTTCTAAATCATACAAATTTGTATTAAAGTAATTATCATCCACCTATTGTAGAGAAACACCTTTTTGCCATTATTTTTCCATATTGACCCAAACCTAATTTTTTGTTGCCGTAATATATTAGTTTCAACCTACTTTTGGTACACTCCCCTTTTTCAGTTCTGGCTTTTCCCCATTCCACCTTTCGAATGAAATGGTCTTTATATATATACATCTGTCTTTATATAGAATTTATACAAAAAAAATGATGGCCGACATTAACCTACATTTCATTGAAGCAGTAAAATAAAACTTGCATCTACGTTGAATAATTTCACAGCTTGGTAAGTTTTCTCATAATACACTATAAATAGTATCATTTCAAACACGCTACATCTTCTGTAGATAAGCAACTCAAGTGGAATATCTAAATTGATAACATCTGTGTTATTTTTAAATAATTCTTATTGCTAAAATTTGTCCATTTATTCTGAGACTGATAAAAAATTTAAATGTCTGTTTTTTCTCGATTTTGTGTGAATACACCGATTATAATTAAATTCTTATTTGTCAATGTTATTTCTTTCAAATTAATTGAATAAATTTAGTACACTCATATCTCTCTTTACGGCCCAGATACATTCTGTAAAAGTTGGCTGAAAAGCCATATAACGAATCAATTATTTTGATACAAACCCATACAAGTTAAATTCGATCTGTTTCAATTTTTTTATAAAATAATACAGTTTTTAGTTCATTATGCATTTTATTCTTTTATATTTCATATAAAAATGAAAGTATAAAACAGTGTACACATGCACATATGTATACATATTGCATAACAAAAAACGTGAAGTAAAATGTTTTAATCTGATGGCCAACATTAACATGAAGAATCATTAAGCTCTAATATGCTGCCACCATCGCTTTGATGACAATGTTGGTCCGAACGTTCCTTATATTTTCGTGAGTGAAAATATAGCTTTGCTGCCTTAAGGTAGAAGTTGAAACTAAACAGAAGGTTATTTGACCGTATAACGAAAGATTGTGGGCCATAATTAGAACAGGCCACAGCGGCCATATAGTGAAGTTTAGGTGTACAAGCCTTTAACACGTTGATCGCCAATAGGATTTTCGTAAAATGTCCAAAAAATGTTTTTACGTTTTTAGGTTTTTAATTTAATATTAGGTCGAAAAACAATTAATTAATTTGTTTTGAGGTATTTTTGAGGAAATTTATTGTGTGAAATTGGAATACCTCGGTGTCGGTCACCAGTGGCTGACATGGCGATGAACGTGTTAATAACAAGAATAAAAAGATACAATGATCAAATTTGTGACTTGATGATGCAATATTACGTTTTCTATTCATAAATGATCTTGTGTATTTCTAATTTGTCACTCTTGTGAAACAATAATTAATGTTTAATTTTTTAAATTAACAGTATCATATTGAGTGTGTGAAAAAATCCAAAGCGTGTCAAATTATCACTTGAATTACAATATTTTCAGTCATCAGTTTACAATAATGCATATGTATTCATAGTAATACAAAAAGTTGTAATACAACATACCATCATCAATATTGCAGGAAAACCTGGGTTTTTTGCATTGAGTCATTTTGTAAAGTATTTCTTATTTTCAATCACTCATATCATTGGCAGGTGTTATCTCTT
This sequence comes from Rhyacophila evoluta, assembly GCA_022683975.1. NCBI lineage: Eukaryota > Metazoa > Arthropoda > Insecta > Trichoptera > Rhyacophilidae > Rhyacophila > Rhyacophila evoluta. The sequence continues at coordinate 3,018 of JAGVSQ010004992.1, read as the reverse complement.
TGGAAATGTTATGAAAAAGCTATATATACAGCAATTCAGCATTAATAAGAGAATTAGCTGTCTAAATGTCACAAAAATAAATGTTTAATATTAGGGGTTTTTTTTACCATATGAATTAAAGTAAAAAAAAAAAATTATAGTAGAAAATAGTTAAAATTGAATTGGCATTTATCTGAAAGAAAATAACACAACACCAGTTTTTATAAATGCTTCAATGTTGAATGAATTTTAGTTTTTATTTCATTTTTTTTTTTACTGTGTTTGCCCGAAAGTAGAACATGAATCTACACAGTGTTAGGATCCACTCCGAAAGTGTAATATATAAATCTTCGCAATGTGAAGATGTATCTTGACAGATGAGAATTGTTTGTCAGGCGATTACTCTACTCAATGGGCATCCAGTCCTGCATTTTCACCGGGCAGACATTAGGAATATAATATAACTTTTAGAAACTATATACCTTTGCAAATGGTTTTGACAGTATTGTAATTTAACAGATAAGATAAGGCATGTTTTGTCCCCCAAATTGTATTCCTGTGTTTTTTTTTCTTTTCTTATCTTTTATCAAGTGATGAAATCACAGCACACTATCATCAATTATTTGATAACTGTTGTATTATTGATGTATTGTGTATTTATCTGTTTTCCTCCGGAGCCCTTGATAAGTGTAAAACTACATGACTAGTTGTTACATGCCAGTCATGCGGATAAAACTATTTCTCTTGTTCTAAGTGTATTGTATATTGATATCTTTTCCCTTCCTTTTCAGACCCAACCTTCTAAATTAAAAATGGCCGTTTTCCACATCACAAATAAGGATGATTTCCAGAATAGGCTGGCGGCAGCCAACTCAACCCTGGTGGTTGTTGATTTCTTCGCCACGTGGTGCGGCCCATGCAAAGTCATTGCTCCCAAACTGGAGGAACTTGCTAAAGAATTTATGGATAACTTAATCATTCTTAAGGTAAATCAAAATTTTCAATAGTATTGCTAGTATCAGACTAGTTTACTGATTTTATTAATTTTTTACCATATCTGCTCTGAAAGTGGAGCATATAGATATCACCACAGTGTGACAACTTTTTTTGACAGATTTTGTGAATTGCTCAACTCATTGAGTATCCATTGTATATATCCAATATAGTGCACATACCTTTTACATAGGTTCTCATGAGAGGTTTAATACCAACGCGAATTATGTTACCTTGTCTACAGCTAAAGGTTACCTGAGTTAATTGCATCATTCATGAAAATTAACCAGCAGATATGTCTTCTCCGGCACTCTTATTTTCCTGATATTTCTGCTGTAGTAACATCTACATATTTCATTTGTTTCTTAGGGCCTAATTTTTTTTGAAAATACCTCTATTCACTATTAATAAATTTTATATGTGATTTGACAATCTTTGTATTATATGTTTTTATGATATAACAGGTTGACGTAGATGAGTGCCCCGATATTACTGAGGAGTACAATATCACATCCATGCCCACTTTCTACATAATCAAGGAGAGCAAGTCGCTGGAGCACTTCAGCGGAGCCAACTACCAGTCCCTCAGAAACTGCATTGAGAAGCACATGTGAATCAATACCAACTGATAATAATACTCAGCCTTTGTCATGTCCCACCAACCAAATGTTCCAATTCAATATTTCTATATTACAATAGACTTTGGTTTTGGTCAAAAGCCTCCAGCCGACAGTTCGTGCAATTTTTATATTTGACCCTCATGCTAATTTGATGTAATAAACAGTTAATAACATTTGTAAATTTTGATATACGTGAGGTATACATATTTTGAAAAAACTCAGCGGTCTAAAAATTCTTCTGACCGAATGGCTTCTATTTATATAGTTCGGGTTGCTGGTTATTTATCTTTTTTAGTTTACAATCTCTTATAATTATAACCGAGTATAATTGTGGTTTCTGCTATTGATTTTTACCGGAATAAAAAATTTACGAGTGTTATGCACTTATGCTGTAAATTCCAGCCGTAATTATCTGATATTTATCTTTGCTGTGAATTTTTAATGTTTGATATTTCAGATTTATTTGTATTGCTTGTTATTAAGCTAAAACAAAACTTTTTTCAATTTCATCATTTAAACCGAGCTTTTGATATGATGGTTGGAACATTTGCGCGGCTGTGCATCTGTAGTTTTTTTTTATATAATTTGTCACTGTATTTAAGGAATTATTGTTAACATATAAATCAATGTAAGAATTTTTTTAAACACTGATAATTGTTGGAGCTATACACAATGTCACTGAGTAATTGCTGAACCGCTTACTAAATAATTATATATGTTTAGCGTTGTAGTTTATGAATCAGTTTACCAGTATTTTTTATAAAAAAATGTTATATACCTATCCACAATCCTCTTTTATTTTTATTTGTGATCATATATTTTTTATTGTAATCGGAATTGAAAGCCTGATATGAATTTAATTCTTTTGTACTTTCATGCACTATGAGCATTTGATTTCTTTGTCACAATAAATGTTACAATTTTTTAAATCCTGATTGTTTTTATTTCACCGAGTATAAATTCTTGGTGATGATCCATTTACTACTCAGCAGACCTGCGCTCTCCGTATAAAATAATTTAGCATTAGAGAGTTTGATTGCATTCTACAAATTAAAACGCTTCAATGGATTTTGTTAGCTTTTGCTACATGGAAATCTATTTTACAATAGCTTTAAAATTAAACTACAACAAATATTTATTGACAGCTATTTCAATTTTGTCACTTGAAGACTTTAATAATAAACATGATACACATCTTTATAGATTTTAAATGATCTAAGCCTTTATTATAGGTGTTGGTGGTTTTAATGGTGGTGACAAACTGAAATAGGAATAGACAACTTAAAATTGTCTATTTAAAAAATATATTTTAACCCATGTGGTCTCCAAATTGATGGCTTGAGTACACATTTAGCTAAAAATAATTGATTAGCATTTTAAAAATAATACTCAGTTATAATTCCGTGGACAACTTAGTTTTCCAGGG
>JAGVSQ010004991.1:0-18399 GCA_022683975.1 Rhyacophila evoluta | reverse complement strand
TAGAATTTAAAATCAATTTCCATCAAGCACCATCAGTCAAAAATATAAATTATTTATTTACTATCGCTTATGTTATTTCTCAAAAGATGTGTAAAATTTATGAAGCGTGTAAAAAAAGTTTTGGGATGACCTAACTGTTAAAAATATCAATATTTTTTGAAAAAAAAATTATCATTAATGGGTATATTTGGATAAATAACACTCAAAATTGAAAAACAATACTTGGTAAAACTTTACATACGAAATGATAAAATTGGTTAAGTCATAATCTTACTGGTAGGCTAGTTTTTTGGATAGATATTTGTAATATGAGAACTTTTATCAAGACGTAATATACTAAACTGAACCAGCTAAAAAATTAGATGGATTTTATGGATTCAATATTTTACGTAATTGTGATACAATAATGATGCAGAACATTTATGATTGAAGTCTTGCTAATAATATTATCACATAAATAGCTGTTATTATATTATATATAAATGATCATCTGTTGGGAACATTCAACATTTGATTTATGACTAAATATGATAAGGTAACACAAATGTATCAATTAATGTAAAAATAGAACAGTGAGATAATTATATAAGTCTTATATAAAACATGATATTTATGTTTGTAAATGTTATTTAATATTATTTTTGTCTGTGATAATTGTAATATGGATGCATATTTATTTTAAGTTTACAGCCAACTTAACTCCACGAGAAAATGAAATCATCGATTTGATTTTATAATCCGTGGGCAGGATTTGAAATATATATTATATTTATATTATAATTTTTGTCGTACATATGTATATTATCTACTTGCTTGTGGTAATTCTTTTATAATACGAAGGCAGTATAATAATCCATCTTAATTTAAAATCAATAGTAGATGAATAAATACAGTTGAAACTGACTGTAAATTGAGTTAAATAGACTGCAATGTTAGACTTGATTTTCGTCATACCGCGCTATGACATCAGATTTTTAATCATCAAATAAGTAAAATTTTTCCTTGAATTATTCTAACGATAATACTACATCTGTCTCTATGTCTTAATGTATACATGTATGGTTGAAATTTTACATGTTTTAAATTAATATCTACATAAATATATTTATCATAAAGTACCTAATCAATTATAAACATGAAGAAAAGCTTTCATTGAACGTCGAAAATACATATATGTATATATAATACATATCCTAGGAAAGGCTACGAAAAGCATTTTAATAAATATGCATTTTTGAAGCTGATATGGTAAAAAATATCCCTAGTAAATTTACAAAACGGCGTTAAATCAAATTCATCTCACCCACGTGATAAATATAACAATTGGTAGAGTTTTACTGAAACATTCTGAAATCAGATATTACAACTGACTAAATAATGTCAACTATGGAAAGAAAAATGGATGCAACCAGCAATGACCAAATTTTACAGAAGATACAAGAGCATATATTTAATTATTTCGGGGGAAAATCAAAATATTAAATATACACAACCTTGAAGTATACGTATATTGAAACTAGTATTTTATTTACCGGATCTGATATGATTTTAATATATAACGTAAGAAAAGCTTATAAAATAGATGAGGTGGAAATTATTTTCCGTGGTCGCAAATTTAACAGGCCTTCCTATTTCAAGATTCCTTTTTAGAAGCTAAATTAAGATACTTATCGCCATTTGCAGTCTATATCCTTTTGCTAAAATGTGTATTAAGTTGTGTACATTATGATTATCACAAAAACTATTTTGAAAAAAGTGTTTACGTCTCTTTTCCTTTCCACAGTCATTTTTCGATGTAACTTGAAACATATTAAATTCTCAAACCATAAAATATACTTTAATTTATTATTGGTATTTATGGTCTGCAATAAAGTCGCGTGTTTGATCTATTTGGTGCATGCATAACTTTAAAAGTACTGTATATTTTTTCACATAACCTACTCATTGATTTTAGTTTTCTGACTTTTTTTTCTAATTGAAGACGAAGGTTTCGACTGATTGAGAATCTATTCATTCTTGAGATATCTAACAGAATTGCTCCACTTTCAAAAATGAAATAACGACTTAATTTTTTTTTGGATGATACTCAACACTTTATTGAAATTCATAGTGAGCACCTGAATGATTGATTTCCACATTTTTTTTTTCTTTTTTTAAACTAGGAAAACTAATTAAATGTAATATATATTGTACAAAATAAATATAATTATATATATAAACCATGATCACTTTTATTTATTCTCTTTATAATAAAATTAAGCCTGAACACTTTTGCTTTAACCCTTTGAGGTGTACGTTCGTGCGTCTTGTCGCCTTATTTTGAAAGCCATTTTTAATCTTTTACTATAAATATTAAATATATCTATGTGGAATATGCTTAAATGATATGTGGAAGTCAATACATGAATACAGAATTATACTTTATATTTTTGGGCTAGGAATAATACGTAAAAAATACGAAAAAAAGTGAAAAAAAGTTGGCTTGACCATCAAAAAACTCCTTTATACTAATAATACATAAAATGTCACATAAAAGTCTTATGGGCTCAAACAAGTTTTCAAGTGCACATTTCATTCCAAAAAATTGGAAGGGTCACGTATGGTAACGCTATACATATTCTTAGTAATTGGAAATAGCCTTTCAGTTTATTTTGTTCGCTGTTTAGAAAGAGAAGTTATACAAATTCTACGGAATTAAAATTCATAGATTTCTATAATATTTTCACCATAATATAAACGTAAATACTTACAAAACGTTTTAAATTAATTTACTAACTAATATTGATACTATGATATATTTTATTGTATGGCTGATTTAAGGATTATGAACAGACGAATTATTAAAATATTTAAAGTCCCTTAAAATCACTCTTAAACAAAGAAACAAAATAAATTTACAAAAGAGGCCTTAAAAATTATGTAAATGGTAGAGTATAAAAAATGTCTCCCCGGTAGTGTAGTTAGTAGCGTGCACGCCTAGTGTGATATGTTTGTCTCCCAACGTGGAGCATATGAATCTACACAGTGTGATGATATCCACTCCGGAGGACGAGTATATGGATCTTCGCAATGTAAAGACGACTTGACAGATTATTTGTTCACAAGAATTGTTTGTTACTCAACCCAATGGGCAACCAGTCTTGCATTCTCGGATTGTAAAAATCCGACAGATGGGGATTCGAGCCCGGATTCTCCGGAATAATACTACAGATTGTAAAAATCAAACTTTATTTTATGAAGTGACTTCAATTAAAAAAATAAGAGACGTATTCCTGCATTATTGGCGACGATATATTTGTACACTTGTATAATATATTATATTTATATCAACACAGTAATAAGTAATTCGTTTAGTTCCACTAGATTATCAATGTATGATTAATACAAACTAAAACACGGTAGCAAATAGAAAATAAATGTTTATACTTGTAATATTCCTGTAATTAATTAGCTTTCACATCATTTTGTGATAAATTATGAATAAAATGCATCTCCGCGCCTTAAAAATGCGACCGTTAAACAATAGGTACGAAGTATTTTAACGACGCATGACACATTAAAAAGATATGCCTTTAAAATGTCCTCCATGCTGTTCTATAGAACGCGGCGTAACAAATCCATGAAGCTTTGGTTTCAGGTAATAAAATGAAACATCAGCTTGGCTTAGTTTATTTTTTAAGCCACTCCTAGGCTTGCATGAGCCAAGGTAGTTTTGATAAATTATATTACGTGTACAGGTTTACTGCTTCTAGAGCTTTGCGGATAAGGATGTTTATTTTGCAATTAACAAAATATTTTTCACATCAGTAATACCATAAAGTTTATTTTTTTATTACTCAGTGTATTCGTTTATAATCCAGTATTTCTTTTTGTAATCAAAGGCCAACAAATTCGTGATTTTAAACCCAAGGCACAGGTTTGAATTCGTGTTTATAAATTATTATATTATGGACACAAGTGACCTAGTTTTGTTTTTAACTTATCCACTGTGTGGAGCATATAGATCTCAACAGTAAGCAGATGAACGCTTCATAAACATAGTATTTATATCTCTATATTGTAAAAGACTTATTTTGACAAATTTTCACTCATACAAATTGATTTTTAGATCATTGACCCTGCAGTATTAGATTATTAAAGCTCAGCAGCTGTAGGAATTAATCCTGTAATATTGAAATTTTCTAATTTACTTATTAATTAATTTGTTGACTTAACACTTTTTTGCATTTAAATATTTAAGAAAATTATAGATCTAAAAAAGAGTATTATGGTTTAAAATTAAAGTTTATGGCTATTATATATTTTTATAATATGCCATAAGTTTAATACCGAACATTTTGGTTACAGATATTATATTTAGTTTAGCATTTTGAACTACTGAAATTTAGAAGAAAAAACTATGTGTCCCGATGTTATAATATATTTCATTATTTAGTTAACATACGTATGTTTTCTTTTAGACACAAAGAAAGTAATATCTCCACGGTATCCAAAAATTATCGTGCGCGCCTCGCATCCTAGGAATGGGAGTTTGATTGCCACAACTGATGGATTTAAAAAATCTGAAAATGAAAAACAGGATGCCCGTTGGGTTCAGAATTTATTCGAAAACAAATTTTTGTTAATAATAATCTCTCAAGACATCTCTTTTTATTGTAGATATCCATATACTCTACTTTATAAGCGGACATCTTCGCATTATGTAGATCCATATGCTTTACTTTAAGATCGTATACTGTAAAAAAGAATGTAATAAATATAAAATTATTTGATATTTGCTGACAATAATGCGTAATTTAAAAAAAAATCTTTTCATGATAAGTTATTGTCTTCATTCATATGAAAATATTTGTATAAATCCAAAAAAATATCGAAACATGTTACCATTATTAAAAAGCTTGCTTCCCATCTCTAGCTATGACCGAATAATGGCGATGTCATTCTCCATTAAAAAGTATTTGCCGGACTTTAAATCACGTAGCACTTACGGTGAAGGCTACGCCTAAATAAAAATCAAATATTTTTCTATTTAGTTGATATTTCTCTTTAAAACGAAAGGCATTTTTTTGAAAAAGCTATTTTTTCAAATTCAAGTAAATTAGTATCAAATTATTGGTCTCTGTTTAACGTAATATGTAACGGGCACGTGCCACGTAAAATATGATTTTATACTAGAGAATTCAAAAGAAAATTGAAGACTTTTATTTTGTGGTATATGATTTTTTTGACTCCTATTATATTCCACGTAAATTTAAGGCATTTTAAAATGACTTAGACATGCAAAATTTTCTGTATGATAGTAATTCAGAAGTATACTAATTATATAATAAATAATAAAAAAATGTTATCATAACAAATTCAATTGATTTTTTCCAGCTAACCAAAATAAAAGCAAATATTGTATTCTGTTTTTAATATGTCTGCTCTAAAAGTGAATCTTAAGTGTCTACACGCTGTGAAGATATTTGATACAAAAATATTGTAAGGGTCTCTAAAATATAAATACGTCTTGGTAGATTCTTTTTTCGGGAAAGTTGGCTGTTGAAAATTGCATCTTTAGGGTTTGTTTAAAAAACCATTACCTCCGGGAATTGAATCTACAACTTCTGGCACTAAATTGCGTAGGCCAACCTCTCAGCTATCGAGAAGACAGGAAGTACTTAACAGTTTAAACCAAAGTGATAGCTTGTGAGTGATCAAAAAAAGAGAAAATTTAATAATTACTCGAAAGATTATTTTATCACGCATTAAACAAATTAAACATAATGAAATATGCATTAGCCCTCAATGCTTAAGACTTATGTTTTTCAGTTTCTTTAATTTCCCGATACTTTATTTACATATGGTCCTCCTGCACAATTAAACAAAATTTCGATACGTGTTGTCAACTTATGGCCATCTATGTGTCCTGCAAATTTGTATTTTTTTTATAAAAACACGTAATATGCAAAATATTATTTCAAAGTATAATTTTCGCTTTGAAAGTAGTAACATTTAAGAAATAAAAAATTCAAAATTTAATTTGTTTCTCAAAATGTCAACTTTCAAATTAAAACACGATTTAAATAAACGGCCAATTATATCATACGGTAATGAATAAATTTATTGTAATCTTCCAAATTTTCAAATTGGCATAATTTGTAGCTTTTAAAGCTCTGTGTAAATAAAACAACTGTGATATTTATGCAGTGCAACCGTAAAATTAAAATTCGATTGAAATGATAATAGTTCTTTGAATCAGTAATATTTACAAAGACCTTATGGAATAACAAAGGTCAAACACATCGTAACAATTATATAAGTCTGATTTACAGTACTAGAAAAGTTACAAGCGGTATAATAAAAGAAGTCTTCGAATACCCGCCATTAAAATATCAACTTTTTCATCTACTCGAGTTTAATTATGTATACGTCGTATAATAAGCGTGCATATAATTTTCTTATTGGTAGATATATAATACATAATGGCATATGCTATATAGGTAAATGATTGGGGTTTACATAAACACATTATGTAAAATATTTATTATATTTTCGTGTGGCAGTAATATGCCGTGAAAATGGTCGGTTATTTATTTCATGGCCAAATGTTAATGAAGGGAATTTTCACCATTCAAGCCAAAAATTTCACATAAATAACGGTTGTCCGATACAGGTATTTGAGAATGGCTTGCATGAATTTAATTATCATACACTTGGCCTGTTTTTTTTTTTAATAAACTGAATTAAATTAACTCCCTCATAAATTATTTAACCGTGAAAATGTCAAATAGCGGACAGAGTGTAATAATTTGTAAAATACTTCTCGCCACAATGTTAAAATTTGAATTATTAAAATATTTGCATAACGTGGTGATAAAAAAACTAGACTGGTGTATAATGCCTGATATATTTTTTTACACTTATTAATTTTTTTTTTGAAAAATGGTTTTATACAAATATCGAAGTCACATTTTTTACTACCATTAATTAATGCACATAATATACCAATAGGATCATTGTTTAAAGGTATCAGTCTAAAGTCCTTTGTGTTATTTTAAATGGTTTTCAAATTACAAAAATTCTTTGTTTTTTTAAAATTTGTTTACATATTGTGTGAAAATATGAAGATATCTTTTCATAATCTTTGGACAGTAATAAAAATCCATTTTTAACTTCTGTGTCTAATACTTGTAAATCTTAAGATCAATATTAACTTGAGCTATTTCTCTCGAATATGTTGGATTGCTTCTTAGATTTATAACCAGATGTCCAGAATGTGTATGATTGAATTAGATGTAGATGCGTACTGCAAAGATGATTCGTTATTTAGTATTTTTATATTAATTTAGAGATAGTATCTTGAATCGGAATAGATAACACTGGTCAACAACAATTTTTCTTCAGAGATTCTTCTAAGATAACATAGATAAAAGTAATTTTATTCGTGATGAGAAAAAAAATTTCCATCTTATTGACCGGTGTAATTAGCGTCAACATATAAACTTGACATTTAATTTGGCTTAAAACACGGTTTCCCAACCTTTTTCGGGTGGCGACCCAATTTTATAAAATCCATGTGATCCGCGACCCCCATACAATCCAAAAGCCATTTATGAATAAGGTAATTAAAAAAAAACAGCGAATTTTTTTTTAAAATATAATTTTATTAAAAATTATGTATGTTAATAATTAATTTAATGCGATGGTTGAAATTGCATAGCAAAAATTGTAATATGGTGAATATTTTTTTAGTTGACTGTATAAGTAAGCGACCCCCCAAAAAACCCTTCGCGACCCATAGGTTGGGAGCCTATGGTTTAAAAGATACCTATTAACACTTCATGCATCAATGTAAGCAACGATAGTTTATTATAAAATCATTTTTTTTAAATAAGATTAACTCTATAAATAAATATTGAAAGAAATGCATCTAGTAGATTTTGATAATATAATAATACAATAAGAATACAATTTTGCTTGAAACTATAAGATAAAAAAACTAGCTTTCATTATTTGGTCATTCAAATTATGTTACTATGATCATTATTTATCTATTTCAACTACATAAAATTACAAAAAACTAACAATATTTAGTTCAAAAAAGTTAACCGCGTCTTTACTTTAATCTTGGTCATCGCTGTTTGAAGAGAAAATAACACTAACATCGTGCTTCTCATTTATCTCTAACTTCTGACTATCTCAATTCAAAATTATTGTTAGATTAGAAATGTTGAATTTGTTGCGAGCTTATATGTGTTTTGTGTTTATTTGTTGATTTTATAACGAGTTCTCGTTAGATATGTTTATTGTTATTCTGTACCACGTTGCCCCACATTCTTCGTATAAATATAACTTATGGCGATAATTTGTCAACCGTGTAAGGATTTTTGCCAAGGCTCTTTATTCTAGATTAGAGAAATAGGTCAAACATGTTTCCGAAAATGTCACTCAAATAAATGCATTGTAATAACATGTATGAATATATTTTTCATATCAGACAAGCATACAAATAAATTTTCTATTTTTTTTGTTCAAATTTACAATAATTATTGAGCACGCGAAAATTTCAATATTTAACAGAATAAAATTATTATTTATTATATTATTCATTTTTAATTACTGCTGAAGACCACAAAATAATATTCACGTAAACTAAACTTTGCTTTTATGTATAAGGTTTTTTTGATATACCATATTCGCTCTCAACGTGGAGCATATGGATCTACACAGTGTAAAGATATCCGGTCTTAAAGTGGAGTATATGGATCTCCGTAATCTGAAGACGTCTTTACAGATTATTTTTTCACGAGAATTGTTTGTAAGACAATTACTAAACCCAATGAGCATCAGTTCTGTATTTTCGGATTTTAAAAATCCGACAAATGGGGAATCAAGCCCGCATTCCCCGGATTGCTAGGCACGCCCTCTACCGACTGCGCTACCGGGGAGACAATAAGCTTTATTTCATGATTTTAACCCGTAGATCGCCGTAAGCACACATGTGCGCTCTACGTAGACGATCGCCATAAGCGCAGCTGTGCGCGCTACGCAATATTCGAAAGATGTATTTCAAAATTAATTCCGATTTTCTCACAACAACGTCTTGAATATTTTAAAATATGAAGAAATCAAAAAGGATCGTGTATACGGTGTATAGGATCGTGAAATACGTGGCGTACCAGTGCGCTGTTTCTACAAACATGTGGCGATGAATTGGTTAAATGTTCAGACTTTTTTTGCGGGCATTAAAGTGACTGGGAATCAATCCTCGTAAAACAATCAATAAAAAGAGTTTGTCTATATTTCTATGCTCCATACTCGGAGAGAATTTTTTGGTACATATATAATCTCTCGTAATGTGTTTTCTACATTCATACTTTATTTGGTTGGTAAAGTACACTGGAGTAACATAATATTGTATAGAAATATATCGAATCAAGAAATAACCAATATTTGATTAATATCTATAAGTAGAGATTTTAAAAATTAAAATAATCAGCCTGAAATTTGGAAACATCTTACTTGTCGTATAGTTTTGTATAATTAAGTAAAAGAATATTTTTAATATTATTTATAATTTAATATACTGACTCAAACTATTCCTTCCAAAAAATAATATGTCGATTATCAATCTTTAAAAATAAATGCCTAGGCCAAAGATTGGTCTGAGTTGATTCAACCTTATCGGAAACTTTTAGTTAAGATAACGGATACCGGTGACTCCCTGTTTTCTTAAAAATCATAAATCGACGATATAACCGGCTATTACACGAGTTGTGAATTTACCAACTTCTTTGTATATGGTGAGCATCGTGATGCAGTTCGTAAAATTAAGGGATCTAGGTATGGCCTGGGATGATTCAAAGCAACTGACATGTACCAGAGATTACGAAGAGTGTTTCAGGATATATGGCCATCCTGTTTTTACCACGGTTGCTCCAAAAGTAGAACATATGGATCTAAACCATTTGAAAATGTACTTTTCGCAATCGGAGTATATGGATATTTGCTATGTGACGACGTAACTTGACGGATTGTTTTTCACGAAAATTGCTTGTCAGATAATATTTTTTAACCTAATAGGCATTCACATTTTTGGGTTTCAAAAGTTTTACAGATGCAATAATTAAGCTCACATTTTCCGGGACAAAGCGCGCACGCTAACCTTTAGGTTAACGGGGATACACATGGGGAGAAAAATATAGAAAAGAGACGAAAAAAGTAAATGATAAATAAACACTTTCAAAATATTGATAGAACGATACCTTTATTGAAATAAGTATCATTTAATTTGTTCACTTTGTGCATCAAATGTCGTTTACTGTATGAGGTTTTATATTATTATAAGTTTTCTGTTGATAAGAGAGCCAACAATAAAAAAATTATCATTGAGAAACGTCGACATCGTAACAATGATCCACACACTTCGACCGTTACGCTCCGATGATTTTGTGTAGGAAAAGCGAAACAAATTTGCATAAAATAAATGAACGGGTAGTGTTAGGCAGGTTAAGTTTATTTTATTCAGAGGTAGAATATTGAAGACTAGAGGACAAATGAAAAAAAAATTTCACTCTTCGTTTTAGAATCCATCTAACACATGATTAAATTTAATTACTATTTCATAGCATTAACTTAGTTTAAAAGGCATCGATGTATATAATTTTAAATTAAAGAAATATCTGCCATTTTTAGATATGCAATAAAATGAGTATTTTCAAGTGTAAACCATATAATAATTTATTTATTTACAATTCGTTTATTATATACTGTACGAAAAATTATGATTGACAATTATATTATTCTCCTGAGTAATCATAAATTCTTTATCAAGTTCATTCTGGAAGTTGAGAAAATGAATTTCCACAGTGCTTGTCAGATTTTCGTGAGAATTTATGATTAGGCAATTACTTAGCTACTCATCATTTATATTATAATCTCAAAATCTCATATTTAAAATATAAATAAATCTTGCTCTGGGATTTGAGCCTACAATCTCCGGCAAGTTCGTGCGCTTTCCTCTCTCCCATTATAATATTGCTTATTTCTTAACTGCATTTGATGATGACTATTTAATTACTTCGTTCAAATCTATCAGTAATTGCCCTGTGTACTTTAAAATATCTTTAAAAAGAGTTTTTTTTTAAGCCATGTTCGCTCCCAAACTGAAACCTATGGATCTACACAGTATGAAGATATCCACTCCGGGTGGAGTATATAGATCTCCGTAATGTGAAGACGTGTTGACAGTTTATCTTTTTACGAAAATCTTTTGTCAAACAATTGCTCAACCCAATGGGAATCCAGTTCTACATTGTTAGATTTTAAAAATTCAACACCAGATGGGGATTCGAACCCGCATTACCCAGATTGCTAGTCACGCACGCTACCAATTGCGCTAACCGGGATAAACTAAAACATAAATAAAATAAAACTAGATAAAATTATCGAGAATATGCGACAGAGATTCTTGGAGGCGGCACGTGGTGTCCATGTGCTCAACTTAGGGAGCGGATATGGAAGAAGAAGATAAAATTAGTTCTTTCGATTATCAGTGCTGATACTAAGGAGGAGGGATCAGAATAATTAAAAAAAAACACCGATAATCCGAACTATGGTTTGATAATACAACTTACAATAAATATAATTTCAATATTTTTCACAGATAATCAGCAAGCCAGATAATTCGCACCCGAATAATCGAGAGTACACTTTATGTGCATTTTGTAAAAACATCCATCATTGTTTTTTTTTATTTCCATAGATTATTGTATCTTACTTACTTACTTATCTAAAAAACTACGAACCCCGGCATTGGCAAGAATAAACAAGGCTTTCCATTGTAAAATTCTTATTACTAATGCATTATTTTTAACCTTAGCTTGTCAAAAAAAACCTATTTAAGTAAAGTTTGATAAATAACTCATATTACCTTGAATAATACTTACAGTAGAAGCTATAGTAATGTAATATTATACTTACATTAGGACATAATGATTTAATCCAAGTAAAGCATGAATATTTTTGGATTTACGTTGTTGTAGTACTCGTAAAAAAATTAAACTTATTTTTTCCATATGTATTATTAATATTTTCAATTCGCTACTAAATACGTTAGCGCAAGCTGTCTAGTTGAATTAAATAAAATATACAAGACTCGTATGCCCAAAACAATTAAATGTAGTTACATACAAATTAGAATACATCATATGGATGTGATTAAGCAAAAGACGTTCAAACCACATTATGAAAGTTTATAGAAACACATTAATATTTAGTAAAAATTTATTATTAATAAGACTTTAATTTAAAATTTATATACTTACATGGCATATACTTCACCTTTTATGATTGCCAGATTATTGAAAAACGTACTACCTTAAAAGTTATTGAATGTTTTGTGGGTTGGACGTCTTCTGCTAATTAAAAATTTGATCTTTTTGTGCTTGGATTTTTATAAATATTACGAGTATATTAGTATATATTTATTAACACCGTTTGCTATTATCGTGAATAACGATGCAACATTGCTTAGCGTTGAAAGTATTAAGCTTAATTTCTCTTTTAAAAAAATAGACATGCTTCACATGTGTGTAGATATGATCAACGTGACATTTTGACGTTAAAAGTGTATCGGGGCTATGGTTAAAATGTCAATTTATTGATTGAAAATATCGATGAATATTCGTAAAATTTCTTATTTCGTTTGAAAAATAGTTTTAGAAAGAAAACCAGAGCCTATAAGGTTTGATATTATAAACGTAGTATGCTTCAATCTACATAGATACAATAAAAAGGACTTTTTGGAAAATTAAAAAAAAAATAAAACAATATATTTATATTAAGATGGAAGTAGGTATTTATTAAAATAGTGTTTTTCGTCCACTCTTCCGCTTGCACACATACAAATAAGCTTGATTTAAATCTCACATACAAGAAAATTAATATTTGATTACTTGTTCTGAAAAATCAATAACTATATAAATAAAATATTTTTCTTTATACGTACACATAATGTACATTACATATTTATATCTATGAGGTTTTTATATACTTTTAAGAATTGCATGAGAAAATTTGGGGATAAAATTCTAGATACCTAGAAATTTATAAGAAAAATCGACTGCATATTTAAAGTTTTAATTGTTTTGGTCTCAAGAGTGAAAATGTTTTTTTTCATTTATTTTAAATGGGTATATACTATATTATAATATTTTTAAAGTTCAACTTTATATTTACATCACAAATTGAAAATTTCAGAACCACCGTAATTATACAGTATAATACACGACCATAAATGTGATTTCTTCTCATCATTATAAATCTCTAAAATGTATGATATGAATATTTTTTTCTTTTTAAACTAAATAATTAAGGTGAACATAGTGAACTCACTTAGTAATCATACCATGCCAAAATTAAAATGTGTCTTAAAAGTTGGTTGTTTTGTGTAATATTTAACATTCATACTTTCATTTATAAAATTACATTTTTATCTGTGCAGATTTCAAAAAAATATATAAAATATTTCATACTTGACTACTCTATTGTACTGTATACTTCGATATTTTAACGTACAAATAGTAATTATTTCTTAGTTATATTTTATGACGATTTCAACAAAAAAAAACTTCAAATTAATATTAATCAAAAGCTTATTAATGTATTAATATATACATAATTTTATAAACTATGTATCATCAACATATTTGTACTAAAATTTAAAGGATAAAATTTAATAAATATTTCTTTTTTAAAGACACTTTTAAGGCATTTTGAAATGGTCTTATTGATATAAATATATTTAAAATTATTAAAACACAAATACACAATATATTTATTTGCATAACATTAAGCGGTTCCTACGAATGAGTACTCTAATATTTCTCTGCAGAAGAACATAACAGCGAAAGTTAAGCAAACAATTTCAGTGGTAGATGAAAAGGATGTTCTCATAGTAGATGCTCCCGAATCAGTTTCATTGCAACATTGCGTTGAAAGATCCATAACTTTTGGAAAGAAATCATTCCAGAATTCAAAAGCTTTTAAGTTGATATTATCCGTACTGCTCATGTTAAAGCTTCTGTCAATTATGAGATATCTTGGATTGTCAGGTTTGAAGTCTTCCCACGTTATAAAAACTCCGTCGTTTGTAGGATTTGATGACGCTGCAAAATTGCTCCACATTTTCATTATAATATCTGATATTCTTTTGTCAGATGAATGCCACTTACGAGTATCTGTTGGTGAGACAAGATAAGGTACTCCGAGAACAAATATGAGGTCAAAATTATGAACCACGCCCATCCAATTTGGTATTCCTTCATTAACAGCTGGCGATAAAGGCTTCAGGTCGAATCTATAAGTATAAGTAGGAACATGTTTGCTCATGTATTTTGCCATCATATAAACAGGTGCTCCATAGTTTTTCTCCATATAATAATCAAGAAACATTTTCCTTAGTATGGTTTCATTAGTTGTAGGAGGAACTGGGTTGTAAAAGAATGATACTGTATCAAAAATATGTTGCTGATTTGTGAAGCAAGAATCGTTTGTACTTTCAACTGTCAAGTCCGACAAAACAATATCATTTAACATTGTGTCATATTCTTGTTTAGTTATACCAGCATCTTCCACGTCTTCTTTATTAAGCAACAAAGCATCTTCCATATCAGTGTATCCAATCAATATTGGGACTTGTACAAACTGTCCTCTTGCAAATAATACTTCAGGATAATCAGGTATAAACGGTCTGCTTGAATTACTGAGACCAGCATCAATAATAGGTCCCCAATCGGTCAAAGGTTCACCTTGCTCCAACATTATTTGAGGATTGACGTTTCTAAGACAAGAAATCAGCGCTGACGTTGGTGTTCTGAAGCAACCAAAAGCAGCCGCAACTCTGTTGACAGTTTTCATTTCTTTATGAGCTGGTTTAACAGTATTCGGTGCAAGCACACTTCCACTCATAGCTATTACTCTTTGAAATGTTCTATCTGACCATTCGCCCGATAAAAGATGAAGTCCAGCACTGACTGCGCCAGATCCGTAACCAAATATGCATATATTGTCTTTCTTCCCTCCAAACACCTCGGCATTATTTCTGACCCACTCTAATGCCCCAGCTTGGTCCATAAGTCCAAAGTTTCCTGGAGCTTCGCCATCCATAGTCGTGAAGAATCCAAATATGTTCAATCGGTATGCGACAGTGACTACAATCACCTGAAACAAAATTAGATATTCATAAATTAAAATTGGTTTTAATTTAAAATACACGATAACTAAAGAATAATTTCAAAATGTGTTGTGCAAGATATAATTGAATAGCTAGACTTTCTTTTGTCTTTTGATTGATGATGGAATATTTTATTAAAGTCCGAATTTAGGAAATTCAGCAACCAAAACTTATTTTTATAATTATATGTTAATATATTGATCAAAGTTGATCCTTAGTTAAAACTTAGTGCTTTATATTTTTCATAGATCTTTTTCTTGTACTGAAAACTCTATAAAAAGAAACCACAGTCGTAAACTAAAAAAATATATATACATATGAAAAGTATTCATAGTATATTTCAAGCCTTGCTGAATTCATTCACATTATATTGTAGTTGCAACGCATATGTTGGCCTAGTTTTTTTCACCGTTATCTGATAAGAAAAAACATTAACGAGAAATGGTTTCACCCATAGCGGTCATTTCCTAAGAAAAATAAAAGAAAACTTCTATTGTTAAGTCACTCGTGGCTTGGCTAGAAGTCTATAATCATTACCGTTGGCAGTACAAATCGCATTTTAAATACATTGACATGAATTCATATGTATTACAGCATACATAGAAGTTATTTTATTTTTAAGTAACCTAAGTAGTCTTATAAAATTAAGCACAAGAATAATATTTATACTCTAACAGTTAAAAACTATAATTGTTAAGTAATTAGAGGCTAGAACTTAATCCATCGATTATACATACATACATTTTTATTTATATTATGGAAAACATATCTTTGTCCATGTACGCTATAAATTTTAATCTTGGAATTGTGAATTTTGACATGTTATTTTTCAAAAAAAATAGTTATGAATCATTTTTTTCATCGTTTTCATGCGTTTTCTAGAATATTTATATTCAGTTATAGTATTTGATCATGCTTTTTCTGAATGCAAGTCATTCACAAACATACGCTTATCAATTCAGAAACTAAAACGAGGACAAGAAAAAGTTCTTATAAAAAAAAAAATACCTAACCGATTAATAGCACAACAATGAGTACGAAAATAATATATCAAATTGTTTTATAATATAAAAATTTCATTATCATTTAAATTATAAAATATTCAGTGTCTCTCCGGTAGCGCAGTTGATACCAAGCGCGCCTAGCGATCGGGGATCGCGGTTTCGATTCCCAATCAGTCGGATTTTAACAATACAAAAATACAGAACTGGATCCCACTGGGTTAAACAATTGTCTGACAAACAATTCTCGTGAAAAAAAAACTTTCAAAAGGTCTTCAAATTACAGAGATCCATATACTCCTATTTCGGAGTGGATAACTTCACACTATGTAGATCCATATGCTTCACTTTGGGAGCGAATATGTTATAAGAAGAAGAAGAATATTCAACATTATTTATTGATAATTTTAATAGTTAAATATCAATAATTGTAAATATAATTTTTTTTAAATATGTCATAATTGTATAAGCACTAGCAAAAAATCCCTTCAAATTTAACTTTTTCTACAACAGAACGATTTTTATATTTTTTTTTATCATACCGTCCTTACTATAAGCTTAAAAGTATTTATCGTAATATTGTGTTGGTAGTTTTAAAATTTATTTTGTATGATGTTTATCATGGTTTACGTATTATATAAAATATGCAAAATACAGAGGCATATAAATATTAGATAATTTTAAATATATCTACATTATTAAAGAATACATTTTAATTGAGGGTTAAGTTCGTTGAATACCAACCTGATATACCCAATTATAACATAATTAGTTATTCTCATACTAGGGAAGGGCGTAAAACAATGCACCTCTAGTCAGTTAAAGTGAAATGAATTTACAGCTTACCTTATGTTTGAAGACAAGTTGAAAGGGGTTAATGTCATAAGGGCTGCCTCGCATGAAGTCCCCAGGGTGGAACCAGACCATCGCTGCGAAGCCATTTGCTGGAGGCGCACCTGAAAAATGATAAAATACTTCACATTAGATAAATCTCAAAGTCATTTAGTTGAATACATGCTTGTGAAACTTGTTTAATGATCTACGTTAAATTGTATTAATAAAATTTTCATTCTTCTCTAAGACGCCATCATAAAACAAAAGGGAAATATAATTTAATAATTGCACTTTTGTGTTTAAAGAAAAAATCTTTAAGCTTTTCGATCTTCTTGAAACTTTGTAAGTATTTTTTTTTTATTTAATTAATAATGTAAATAATCTGAAATTATAATGGGCTAATAGAAAAAATACGCTTGATACATAATGATAACTTTACACTTTGAACATCAAAGTATCTAAACAAGAACACTTAATTTTTTCTTGATCGATAGTTGAAAAAACAATTTAGAAACTGATTAAAATGTAAATCATGTCATTAAATTGTAGTTTGGATAGATTACATGAGTTTGATTAAAGCATTTTTTTTTTAAATCTGCCAATAAAAAAATTGTAATACACACTAGCATTTATTTAAGCCATAAAAATGATGAATATACAACATTATTTTAAATACAAAACTAATCCGTATCTGGCACATAATATCTGCCAATCAAAAGCTCCCCCTGTTCATAGAAATTGTATTTGCAAGTAAATGATAGTGTGCTTTCAATTATTCCGATAATTTTTGCAGGGAACACTTTTTTTAATTACATTAAAACCATGATTTTTTAACGAATTTTAACTGTGCATATAAAAAATAAATAATTACGTACAGTACCTATATACATATCGACTTTAAAAAGGGAAAATAGCGGAACCCACACTGATAAAAATTTACAGCAAGCACAAAAAACGTTTATATAATGATATAACAAACCATTACGCAAGCACAATCTTGAAGTGCATGAAAACTAAAACTGTTATTTTATTTACTCAATTTGATATTCAGTTAATTGTTTAAGAAAAACCAATAAAATTGATTGAGTTGATGCTTTTTTTTCTTGTCGCAAATTTCAAAAGGCATCATTTTCTCAATCTTAAAAGCTAAATTTAGACGGTATTTTGAGGTTACATCAGTCTTATTAAACGTGTTTTAACCTGTATTTATGATTGTAAAAGCTTTTTTTAAAAATAGAGGGTTACCTCCTTTTTTATTCCACATTCGACATATTTTGTAATATGTAATGTGTTTAATATTTTCGACTGATGGTGCTTGATGGAAATTGATTGTAAATTCTAAATTAT
>JAGVSQ010004990.1:0-18399 GCA_022683975.1 Rhyacophila evoluta | reverse complement strand
TCTCGTTAAACATCACCATTGCTCTCCGCATTAGCATGACTACTGGCAGGATAGTGCTGCATTTAGGAATGAAAAACAGCTGGTGTTCCCGATTTCTTAAGTAGTTATCAGGGTCATACAGACCAACATTAGTAAGAGTGGCAGAGTTGTAAATAAGCCGCACATAAGTCGAAAATGTACTCTCATGTATTAACCCTTTGTACGTCCGAGTGCCTTGTCACCCTATTTTCAAAGCCATTATTTTATAATTTAATAAAATGTTATTATCTCTTTTAATATAAATTATAATACTAGATACATCTATTAATGATATGTGGAAGTCATTACAATTATATCAAATATATTTAGGCTAGAAAAAAAGGCTAGAAAGTTGTTTGGATATGGAAGAACATTGTTCACAAATCGACATATCCAATTCGATTAATTTTATGAAATTGGTTGGATTAATAGTAATGAAAATGTTAGTCTTTAAAATTTGTATGCATAACAATTAGCTCACTAATGAAAAGTTGAACACAGTGACGTAGCTATTGAGGAGCTGTTGCAGCAGCTTCTCCAGGCGCAGGAATCATGAGGAGTGCAAGTATTTTTTTTAGTTAAGGTGAGTGCTAGTGCTAAAAGCAAAAATGAAAAACTATGATTTTCGGAAGGAAGTAAAAATTTTAAGAGTCAGTGCAGAAAAAAAGAGAACTGAAAATTCTAGGGAATACAACAATTTTACTTCCTCCAGGGCGCTTAATATGTAGCTACGCTACTGGATTAATATGATATTGTAGTAAAATAAAATAAATTTATAATATGAAGAATTTCTAGTACACTTTTTTGCAGTAATTTGGTTTTTTTGCACACAATTTTTATGATACAAGCTATTGTTGGTGATCAATTATAAATATACTTAAAACGGCAATAGACAGGCATTTCCCTTTTGGTTATACATCCATGTTTACCTTATCCAAAGGCACTAAGCATCAAATGACCGCTGAAGATTATGAATAATTTAGGAAGCAGGAGAAAAAATTTATCCAGCAATAAAAAAACCTCAACTAATGACAATGATCAGTAGTTGCATCGAGTCATTGCGTGTAAAAAAGCAAACTTCCATTTTTATGCAATCATAAATTATATGTCATGTTATATCATGATCACTGATAAAACCGTCGACTGGCTATAAAATTAAATGATAGAGATGCCTAAAAATATATATTTACTTTTGTTGATTTACGTTTCAAAATATTATCAGACGTATACACATCATTTATATTATCACTGTGAAGAAAAACATGCGGTTTTTAATCAGTTGTTTGGCTAGCTATCGGCTAGTTTTCATTCCTAAATATAGGACTATACTGCCAGTAGTCATGCCAATGCGGACAGCAATGACAATGTTTATGACGGGATTGTCTCGAATATTGATATCTTCCACCTATGTGACAGTGACTTTCGATGGATGTTATTATTATATCCTATTAGAATCCTTCCTTCTGTCTTTTTTTTGACCTCTTTTTAACATATTTTGAATATTTTTCATCCAGTTTCATTTCAGGCATCGAGTCTTTCATTTTCGGTTTTTTTTTTCCGGTAGATGCGGAAATCAAACCCGCACTATCTGGATGCAAGGCCCACACACTAAACTCTCGACGGTTCCATGACAACTACACGCATGACAGCTGCGCACATGACAAGTACTCACATGACAAGTGCACAAATAGACAACTGCACGCATGACAAGTGCTCGCATGACATCTGTGCACACATTGAAGTGCTCAAACTAACACAGAAATTAATATGAAAACATTTTATACTTTATTTACGTAATTATAGTATAGGTAGATTTTTATTTCAATGATACATAGTCACTTACTAAAAAATGTTTTGAGGTAATGAGCATTTTGTGATTTCAATTTTAAAAGTTATTTTACACTTAATTTACGTAATTATAGTAAAGGTATAGTTTTGTATTTCATATTAAATACTACATAGTTAGTTAGTTACTTATTAACAAATGAACAAATTTGAGAAAATGGTGTTTTGATATTTTATTTTTAATATCTTTGTATGTGTGAGCACTTCAATGTGTGCGCAGATGCCATGTGAGCACTTGTCATGCGTGCAGTTGGCTGTGTGTGCACTTGTCATGTGCGCAGCTGTCATGCGTGCAGTTGTCTGATTACCCCTCTCGACTAGCGGGGAGATTACAAATTAGAAATCCTATTTTCTGAATTAATCTTTGAATAATTTCATATAATCAATTCAACAAAATCTAAATACACTCGGCCATGAGTATTATATTTCATCTAGGAGAAAAGTATTTTACTA
This sequence comes from Rhyacophila evoluta, assembly GCA_022683975.1. Lineage (NCBI taxonomy): Eukaryota > Metazoa > Arthropoda > Insecta > Trichoptera > Rhyacophilidae > Rhyacophila > Rhyacophila evoluta. The sequence goes on along the minus strand of JAGVSQ010004990.1, from coordinate 16,083 downwards.
GTCAAATAAAAATACAAGGTGAAACATCCCACGTGTGTTGGGAAATTTGTTATGCTGCGCCGCCACGTGGAAAACTGTTTACATCGCTGAGTAAGAGTCGTGCGAGACAAAGGAAAATAAAGGAAATTATGATTTTTCTGAAAATAACCTACGATTTGTATGAACGAACGAATGCGTCCATTTATCATTAAAATGTCTAATGTAGCCAATGGACACATATCATGATCTAATTTCGTTAGGGTTTACGTTATGAAATAATCTGCACAATTCGTGTATTCCATTGACATTTTTTTTTATATTATGTTTGCTCCCAAAGTGGAGCATATGGATCCACACAGTGTGAAGAAATCCACCCCGAAAGTGGAGTATACGGATCTTTACAATGTGAAGACGTATTGACAGATTATTTTTCACGAGAATCGTTTGTCAAACAATTACTTAAACTAATAGGCATCCACCAGTCCTGCATTTTCAGATTTTTAAAATCCGACCAGATGGGGAATTGAACCGCATTCCGGATTGCTAGGCGCGCACGCTACCAACTACGCTAGCCGGGGAGACTAGCACTAGAATAGCACGCCGCTCCTTTCTCGTTAATTTTCACTTCCTTCTATATCCGAAAGTAGAAATTGCTAACAAAAAAATCTGGACGACGGTACGAAAGTAAAAATTTCTAGTTTTGTACAAAGTAGAAAGTATAAATTCAAACTGCTTTAAATCTTTGTGTTATATTGTGTCATTTACTGTATGCTATATCGTGATTATCGGCATCATACTATGTTCTTTCCATAAGTGGAGCATATGCAGTGGCGGATTTACCTATAGACGCAACAGACACGCGCCTGGGAGCCTCCAAACAATGTGAAGACATGTTTTTCCTTGTAAAATCCACTATTACAGCCCCTCATTATCAAAATAATTATTTGCAAAAGCAAATTAAAGGTACAATCAGTAACATACAGCTGGCAGTTGTTTTGTTGATAATGTAATCTACAGATAATGCAGTCACTAACTTACTTATAGTATGTTTAGAGTTTGAGAAAACTCATTATCCAACGAAATGACTTTTTCCTGAACATACGTCCGAAATAATATATTATATATAGTCCGAGATAATGATTATTCCCCATTTTTTCTCCGTTATGAGAATAAATATCGTCAAACTGATTTTTCTCAGCGACAGGTCTTGTAAAAATTAGTGGATCTATCAAAAAAGTCATTTTGGCCAAAAATGCGCTTAATAAGTTTTACCTACAATCATATTATTGAATAAAAAAACGTTTATCATCACTCATACAAAGACATTTAAAATTGAAATCACAAAATACTCATTATTTCAAAACATTTTTTTAGTAGGTGACTATGTATTATTTAAATAAAACATAAAAAATCTACATATACTCTAATTACGTAAATTAAGTATAAAATGTCTTAATATTAATTTCTGTGTAAGTGTAAGCACTTCGATATGTGCTCAGATGTCTTGTGAGCACTTGTCATTCGTGCGGTTGTCATTTAACCATTATTTAGTGTCTCACCGGTAGCTGAGAGGTTAGCGTGCGCGATTAGGATCGCAGGTTTGATTCCCACTACTGAAATTATGCAAGATTGAATGACCAATGGGTTGCCATAAAAACCACGTGAAATTATTTTGTCGAAATAAGTCATGGATATGCAGACATCCACAGACCTGTGAGTCTGTGCATTGTATTGTTTTTATTTCATTTCTCCAAACATACTAACTGCAAGGTCTTCATACCTTATGTATTCCTCATAAAAACCCCCATGGTTTCAATGGTGTCATAACGAAATTAAAACTAGCACTGGCATGCTCGTGTGTATTGGATCACGTTGGTATAGGTGTGTTGGGCAGCATCAATCACGCATTTGAATGATATTATTACAACTCAGAGGAGAAGAGAGTGAGCATTTTTATCAGCTAGATACAATCATCAGTTAGTAAAGGATATCTGCCTGGACAGCTCGTCTCATATGTCTGTGGCTATTTTGCATTTATTGCACTCATTTTATTTTATTTGACTTTTAATACAAATTAAAATGATTTTTATTACCTAATTACAACAGTTATGTAGCAGAGTTTGCATTATTTGATTTTAAAACATTTGATTATGCGGACACTACTGTAACTTTTGATACAGTAAGGCAAATTTAAATAAAAAAATATATAGAAGAATACAGCCCTGAATCATTGATCACTGAAGAGACGAATGCTGATATTCCAATAAAATGGAAATAGTAAAATATCTTTACTGAAATAAATTTTCCTTGGGTGGAACAAAACTTAATTACAAGCTGACTGACATCTATGTCCCATTGCAATAACTTTTTCTGCTACCTTCTAATGTCATTTGTTTTTTAATAGTTTTTAAAATTTAATTTTGGTGTGCTAATTAAAAAGTATTTAGGATTTAGTATAATTTTAGTAACATATATCACTTTGAAAATGATAACAGATAAGAAACAAATTGAGAATTCTTCCATTAATTATATTTGCTATCGGCATAAGAGGGATCTCACTTTTGGTGGGCCACATTAGTGTGACTATTTATTATACTGATATTTATAAATTTCTAAGCTGTATAAAAAAAAAGTCAGCAAAGTGAATTGATATTTGTATGGAATTTATTTTTTATACTATGTTCGCTCCCAAAGTGGAGCATATAGATCTACACAATGTGAAGATACCCACTCCGAAAGAGGAGTTTACGAATCTCCGTAGTGAAGACGTCTTGACAGATTATTTTTCATGAGAATTGTTTGTCAGACAATTGGTCAACCGAATGAGCATCCAGTCCTGCATTTTGGGATTTTCTAAGATTTGTGGGAATCATATCCACATTACCCGGATTGCGAGGCGCGGACAGTCATCTCTACACCATATATCGGTAACCTTTTGTTGTAAGTAGGCCAAATATTTTATGCGGGGATCAGTACGGACCGCACTTAGACCATATGCCATTACAGTACAGGCTACATTTGGCTCACATATCATTAAAGTACGGGCCATATTATGTCATTACATTACAGGCCACAATAAGATGCCTCAGGGGCCACTGGTTGCCGAACACTGCTCTACGCTACCAGGAAGTTAATATGCCAAAAAATATACTGACAATATACATTTATTAGGCGACAAAAGTTACCCATTGAGAATAGGTTGGCCAATCGATACGCACACGATTACAATGTAGAGACTAGATTTTAAAAATGGTATGAATTAAATTGTCGTAAAATAGGACACAGATCTACTTAAAAACTGTTGAAATAAATAAACAATAAATGCACAGAGATTTTTCTTCATGTATATTTTTCTTAGTTAATTAACACTGAATATGGAGATTTAATAACAAATTTATAACTAATCAAACACATTTGCGATTAATCAACCTCACAAAGTTTTGAAATCACAGAAATGTCTCCATAAAATCAGTGCATTAAAACATATATTTAATATTTATATAATACAAACAAATACGCGGCTAAATTAATACTTTATGGTACCCATACATCTACACTATTCTGAATACTGTCAGTCGAAGACGATGATTAGAATTAGGGCAAGCAACACATTATACAGTCCACATCGACTGTCAGTGACTGTTATGTGGTCAGTCTGATCGATAGGCTCATGTTACATGCTGCCTCAATTCTAATCATCACCTTGGATCGACAGTTCCCGTACTGAAAGCGGATTTTCAGTGCATTGGTACCATACTCTGACTATCATCGTCATTCTAAAATTCATTTTGCCATTTTGATATCAGCAAAATAGAATTACAACGATTTCAAGTTTAATATTTTGCAGTGTGGATGCTTGTGAATCATTTTCATCAATCGGTTTCGATTTCGTATCGGTATTATCCAGATCATGGACATAATATATGGTGAAGAGAATGACTGATGATTAAATCTCATTTAAATCTTTTTATTACAAACACATAGAGGAGAAATAGTGATGTCTTTCTTCAAGCGATTATCTTGTTAATCATTGTGTACTGTAAGTCTGATTGACTGATGTTAAATGTCACAGTCATGAGTGGCCTGCCTCGATTCTAATCATCATGGATGGTTGACTGTAGATGGATGAGTACCAAAATAATGAATTGCCAGGTCAATATCACCCTGACACATCATACATTCACACATGGCTATAAGTAACTTATGACTTATAATATATGAGTGTAATAAAAGAATGTGAGGGAGAAGTATTCAGTTTAGATATCACTTCATTCTTCTAGTAATATTTGTTGGCAATATTATATATTCCTAGATGATTTAAAGGAAGTGAGGAAGCTGACAAAATTATCATCTGTGGAAGTTCCAAGGATGAAACTGAAATAGTCTGTGCGCATTGAATTGACGAAAATTGATCTGGCTGCCGAAATTTAGAATATCAGTAAAAAATACACTGGTACCTCATATAAGACGGTAATTTAACAATGCGGTTGATGAATTTACCTGTAACCAGTCAAAATGAATGTACATATTTAAAAAGATTTTTTTTTGACTGGTGCTTGGTCAGTTCTCTTCTAGAATATCTCAATGTCACACACATACATACAATTCTTCGCAAACAATCCATGTATTTCACATAGAATTACTATTTGCCCAATAAGAGGCATTAATATTTTTGTCTCACAGTCTACGAACATGTCTTCATTTCTTTCTTTTTTTACTGGCTGGCGAACTAGGTGGACTCTCTCCGAGTAGAATATCCGGATCATCACCGTCCAAAAGTCTTAAAGCGGGCAACTCTCCACTTTCGAGAGTTTTCAACATACGAAATCCAGGACCGAGACTATCGCCGAGAGCCTCCAGGCCTGCGGGAAAGTGAAGCTGAGGCACTTCATTACTTGGAGTAGAGTCCTCACATGTCGTTCCATCGTCTACTAGATCAAGGACTGACGCTGCAACCGCATCGGCCTCATAGCATGCGTGACGAGCTCTGTTTATGCCTCCGATTACTTCAGTATTGTACCATTCATGAAGCCCTGTTATTCCGAGTTCGGCGAACGTTTTGCTCATCAAATCAGGGAATCCTAGAAATAATAGATAATAAAAACTATACATTAATGATGAAAATATGAATAAACTCAAGTAGAACCTATAAATAAAAAAAAAAATACATATATAAAAATGATTAGTGGAAAATAAACAAAAACATATATACAATACGAGGGTAGTCTGAAATGTTTCAAGCCTAAATATAAAGATGGCGTTACTCGTCAAGAAGATTCTGGTCATTTAAAAGCGCATGCGTTGAAAGATACTTTTGAAAATATCAACCATATTGGACGCTTAGCTTTTGTTTTATTTAACTTATACATGATGTACTATTACAAATTATAGTAAAAGTTTAATACACGATATAAATATGGTTATAACGAAAATATCAAAATAAAATATAAAAGAAAGAATTGTATCGAGCTATCATTAAATTCTTGCATTTGAAAGACAATATGACTGTGCAAATTAAGGCCCATATGGACACTATTAACAGGGACTCTGCATCATCATTTGCCACAGTGAAATTTTGGGTAGTTTATGATGAACATTTAGAACGGCCAAAAACCGCAACCACTACCGATAACATCGGAAAAATTCACCAAATGATGCTAGATGACCGTCAAATTAAGGTTAGAGAAATAGCAAAGGCTGTGGGCATCTTGAAATAACGTGTATTCATTGAAAATTTGGGCATAAAAAATCTAAGCGCGCATTGGGTGCCACGTTTGGTCACTCACGACCAAAAAAGTATTCGAATGAACATTTCCAAAACCTTGTTGAAATAGTTTTAAGCGAAATAAGTTGGAGATTTTCATAGAAAGAGGAGGCTATTACATTCGTAAACGCCTATTGCAGAACAAAATGCCAACTAACATTATTTGGACGAATTAAAGAGATGGAAGCATTATTGGGAAAAGACTAACTATGTTTAAAAATAAAACTGAATTTGTCAAAAAAAATACTTTCTGTGTTAAGCTGGAAACTTTTCAAACTACCTTCGTATGTATATAACAAAAAATGGCAACAGATTATTATTCATAAAGACTAGTCATAAACTATCCGATCAATCCTTAACATACTGAAATAGTTTATTAAATTATAACTAGTCTTGACAAACCTGAAGGTCTTTCTGAGGCCTCCTTATCTGCAACAGTCCTCATGGTATTAGTAAGTGTTTGCATAAAGTGGCCAGTGGCATCGGCCAGAACGTCAAGAACTGATCGAGTGACACTAAATGAGACGGGACGAGATGCTAGTACAAGAGCTGCTGCTTGAACCAAAGCTCGTCGGCAATCTTCTGAACTTATTGGTCGTATGACAGGGCCTAGGCCTTGAGACCATGCGCAGTATTCCTAGAATAAATGAAATTTGTGTGAGTTATATAGCCATAGGATTAATGTAGCAGATTATATATTTTGCAAGATTCTAGTAATTATTTAACTACTCGAAATTGTTAGATGACTCGTCTATATTTAGTTTCTCTGTATAGAATTTATGTTGGAAGCTTTGTAAATCAGCGGTTGTCGTAAAATAAAGAGGAATGAAGGAGTTTGCTTGAAGAAGCATGGTGTTATATCTTTCTAGAATGTGTTGCTAAAGAAGTTGAAAACCACAATCTTGGTAAAATCCTACTAACCTTATCAATATGCCTAAACGGGATGTTAGGTTCATGGTGCATTTCCCTGGGAATATCAGACAGAGGCTCAGGAATGAGCATTCGAGACCGTTCCAGCAGTCTCACTGTTTGAAGTGTAATACTCTCTAGCGGTAGCTCAACGATAGAGCTGTTGTTTGGGACCCATACATCAGGATTCGGTAACAATGCTGATTCAATGAGAGGATTGAAATTGACTTTAGGAACATAAGACATTGGATCTTCGCATCTGTCGACTTCACCCCAGAGTCGAGTTGTTTTGTGAGACATTGTTTCAGATTTGAAACTTGCATGTAAACAAAGTAATTTATGCTTGATTCTGAAAATAAAGAAAGAAAAATATTATAGGACTGCATTATTACTTTAATATTTACAAGTATATGATAAAAAAATTGCATGGTGATTTAATAATAAATACCATTATGTTGTAAACCGATTTCTAACTCAAAATTATTTTAATGGTTAATGAATATATGAGAGGGTTAATACCAAAAATGCCACTGTCCATCAAATAAATGTCACGGAAAATAAAATAATTTCGACCATGAAACAACCCACTGTTGAAAGGGTTAAAATCATTTTCATTAAGTCCTCTCAAGTTGATAGTGATAATTAATTCTTTCCAGCATGTCACATGATCAAACGGGATTGTATAGGATTTTAGAATTCAGCATGAAAAAACGTATGAAACTTAGTGTTAATAGTTATATTAAATATAGATAGGACAATTTTAAATTTAGCATGGCTAATAGTATAACTTTTCTGTGAATACTGTTGACAATAAATTATTTAAATACAACTTGAAAAAGACTTCTGCTTTTAAGAACCATAATAGTAAAAGAAGTTGTTTGCCTGGAATAATATTCAATATTCATCAAGTTCTTATCATGTAAAGGTGAAAACATTAAAAAGGTCAGCAACAAATTGCAGGTTTTATCAATTCTTACCCAGTTAACATTTTATTGATTAGAAAACTGCACAAACAAAGTCACTTTATAGCAAGTACTATTGCTTACTTTATAGTAGTATGTATATTTAGTTTGAAACGTCGCTTTATCGCAAATTAGAATGACTCTAGACAAAATATTTTATACTGAATAAGTTCATTGTGAGTCATCAAGTTAGCATCATCCAAGCTAATACAGGATGTATTTGTGATGGGGACTCAGTGACTTAATTTTTGATTTCTACTGATCAAAAGGATAGTGGAATGAATCATAGACTGCACAGATTTATAAGATAGCCAGAAAGAAAATAAGAAAACTAGCTGGGAGTGTTTTACAACTGTTATTTCTGTATGACCTCGACAAGTGTGTTGTTGCGAAGTAGACGAATTAAATAGTCATACTTATCGACTGTAGAAAAGAAAAAGAATGTAAGCCACAAGGAACAAATTTAGGAGGCACAAACAAGTTTATTTAACAATTTTGAGCGAAAGTTAAAATATTAAATATATTGGGTCCAATACTACAAACGGAAAAGATAAAGTACTGCATTGAGAATAAACACTGAAACGTCAAACTGTGGAAATGATGTGTGAATAGCGCTTCCACGAAAAAAAAGGTATGAATTCTTTGACAGTTATTTGATCAGGCTGGCGACCTCCCAGATTCTACACCATTCACATTTAAGATTATTAATTCGACCCAAAATAGGCAATCTTAAATTTCAATAGAATGCAATTATTTAACAGCGTAAAATGGAATTATGCTAAGTAAATGCCAAAAAAATTGATGAATTGATCAAATGTTTATTACATTATTTCGTGGACGTTATCTTGGTGTTAGAAAATTGTCTGCAAAATGCTAGCAATCTTTGAACCATTTTTCACTAAATATGAATGATATTTAATTTGTTATTTTACTATCAAATAGTGGATATGCAGTTCATAATGTATGAAGCATGGAGGTTCGAATGATTCTTATTTGCTTTCATACTTTAATATTACTACATATTTCAATTAATTTATAGTATCCCTCTAAAATGTTTTATATGAAATTGACTTACGCTCGAAGCTTTAAAATCACAGTTGACTATTCGCATGCTTCTTTCTTCATAACATTCATCGAAAATGGAACTAGTTTTATCAAGGTGGGGAAAAAGTGGTTTGAATAACATTACCTCGTCGTTATTAGTTTTCGGTGAAAGTAAAAATACTTATTTAGTACGAACCTCCGATCGATAGGTTATATCCAATGTTTTTGTTTGCGTATTTACTTCTTAGTGGCCGTCCAGTGAACAAGGCTGGCAAAAATAGAACGCTCGCCGTTGGTTTACATATAAAAGTGCGTTGAAGTATACGAAAATCTAAATATATTTTAATTTTTCATCTTCAGTAATGTCAGTCATGAATAACACTCCACTGTAAACATGTCCCGATTAGTTTTAAACAATTGATTCAATCAACATATTGTAACATGATGACGAATTGTTTTCTATAACCAACAAAAGTAAATTCAGTGAACTTTGTTTTTTCCCACAGTTAATATTTAACAAATTGGTGTCAGTATATTTTTAAAATGAAAATTATAAATAAATAATCTGAATTGTCGGAACGTCACACAAAACTTTTAGGTTAGATCGCTATTCAGTTCGGTTTCTCATCTATCTCGCTTCCGCTTGAGTATGTATTGTGTCTATGTTCGGACCAAATCCAACGTTCAAAATGTACCTGTAGCTATAGATGGTCTATTTTCGCCGGTCTTGTAACTTCCCCAGTGGCGCAATTGGTTAGCGCACGGTACTTATAAGACAGTAGTCGTGAGCGATGCCGGGGTTGTGAGTTCGAGCCTCACCTGGGGAATTATTTTTGATAATTTAAATCGTTTATTTCACGACATTTTCACATTATAACTAATCTCATATAAGCGGTTTTGGTTATATTTGTTATTTAACTATGCAGTGTATCATTTTACTTCAACCTTACGCTAAAAATAAATTGACCGTCGGCTAAATTTAAAAATAAATGGAAATAAAAAATACTATTTTTGTTACATTACATTGAATTTTGAAATACGAAAATATAGATTATTTATTCTTATGCTCATTTAATAGATTTTCAATATGAAATTGTGTTAAAAAAATATTCATCATTTTATACACACACAAGGGTTATCTACCCTCGTTATCTCACGTTCCATTTTCTTCCTACTAACAATATTCTAAAAAATTCTAATTTTACTGATTTACTCAATTCCTTGCTTACCAATTATAAAAATATGATGTTTGATGAATCAAAAAATTGTATTTTGAAAAAATAAAATCCAAAAAATCATGCCCCGGGTGAGGATCGAACTCACGACCTTAAGATTATGAGACTTACGCGCTGCCTACTGCGCTACCGAGGCCATGATAACTGGCGAAAAAAAATGTTTTTTTAATGGACAATAATTTACAAAACTTTGTGAAAAACGACCTAAATGTGAATTAATAATTAGAATAAGTGCATTAAAAATATTTTGTATTTTTAACAAGATCTTTTTCACTTTGTGTATTTTTAGCCAACACTGTAACTAGAGATCTCACCTGCCTGCATACAATTTTGTTTTGTTTTTCTTTATGGACACTGGTCTGAAATTCAAACCCTTAAATTAAAATAGGGAATTGAATATGTATCCTTCTCCAAACGGAAGACAAATCAATATCATTATCTCTGTATGAAAGAAATACCAATGTATCGATGTTCGACTACTTATTTACATTGAGTTTACCTTCAATGGTGTAGCTACATATTCAGCACCCTGGTGCAAGCAAAATTGTCACCTGTCTCTCGTTTTACTAAAATTTTATACATCCTTCGAAAAATTATGGTTTCTGGCTTTTTTTCTCATGCTACTTTACAATTTTTACATCCTACGAGAACTCGCATGGTTCGTGCACCTGGAGCATTTCGCTTGAACTACTCCTCAGTAGCTAAGCCACAGTTCAACTATCTACGTACATAATATTGTGTTGGAATGCATTTTTGAGAATGGAGAAATGTTCTAATAAAACGTTTTAAAACAAAATAAATACCTCTAATTCTTCATTGTTACTCTATCCTGATAATGGCAATGAACCGTACCTCATAAAAATATTCTTTTTGTATATATCTTAGTGGAAATAATACAGCACAGTATGTTGACTTCTATCTATCTGTAAGACAGGATATATCTGGCAGTTACGGGATGTGGATACGATCTGAGAGGATGCAAGAATACTGGTGGACAACAGGAATTCCCGGAGGCGGTGTGTTCTCCATATGCTCCGCTTAGGTAGCAGATATAGAAGAAGAATGCTAGTATGTAATATAATACACACCAATAGTATAGCAATTCCAAAATTTCTGTGTTAAGCGGTATAAAGGTGAAGGGAAGTTTAATGAGTATTGAAAACAAATAATATATAAGGTACAGCCTACAAGTAATTTATTAATTAATGTTGACAAAATACAATAAAGGTATACAATTATCATGATATTAAAATACAAAATTAAAAACTAATCACATTTTTACATTACGAATATACAATACATAATCCCAATTACTATTGACCAGCCAATTTTGAGAATAAAACTTGGGTATGATGAACACATTGGTTAAGAGCCATACTTAATAGTTTAAGACTAATAGTAAACAAATCTAATCGGGACATGGTCTTTAGATTTATTTTTTAACGCACAAATATAGATTTTATGATATGGTTTGAAGTTTTTGTCACATTTAAAAAGCAAACTTTGTGCTTTTATCTATTTATGGCTTCGTCATGCACCATCTTTAAATTCCTCATGAAATATTGAAAGCTTAGTATGGCTTAAAATGCAACTCCAGAAAGTTAACTGTATTCATCATCCCCCATCGTGCTTAGAATATGGTAAAAAAATTACAAAGAAATAAAAATTCATAAGTAAAATTATTAATAAAATTAAACCAGTTTCAATTATATAACTTTTTATGTTAGAATACTGTAATACTTATAATCAAGCATCAAATTAAACTGATTCCTTTTTTACTATTAATCAGACTATTGGTTTTGGGTTTAAATTTTTTTTAATACATCTAAGCAAGATTATCTCACAAGACATAGGTTGGTTGTTGGTTTTCATTAAAAACTTATATAACAACTTTTATGAGTAACATAGGAATGGATAATATGAATATAAGACAAATTAACCACAATAAAAGAAATATTATAAATGTATTTGACTTGGATTTGTTCATTATATTAATATAAATTAAAAGTAGATCTACTCTATGATCATCTGTATGTTCAATCCTTGCAATAGCATTCCCTAAAATATGCCATCGGTAAGTAGCAAGTCTCATTTGCATGAATCTATGATGTAGTTAAGGAGTAACGTGTGATATGAAATGGTGTCGGCATTATGCTGTCATACTCTTGTTTCGAATTCTTGACAGATGGTTCATAACCATTTCTATTTCTGCCACGGTTGAGGACAGTGCAGATTCAATCTTCATAAGTGAACTTTGTAGTGATATTTCAAGGATTGATTCACAACTGAGGACAACGTTTTACACATTTACTAGTGTAACACTGGAGACCAGCACAAAAAGAGGCAATTATACGGCTCAAAACAACAAAATAACATGTTGAAATATTTGAACAAGATAATGGTTATAGCTATTATGTTGATAATTGCAAGAAAATATAAGTTGAATAACATATTAAATTTGAATTAATAATATGTAAAATAATTAAGAGTGAAATAAAAAATATCAATTCCTTTATATCCAGGTCAACATGATAAAATGATCACATTATAATTATTTTGTGAATGAACGAAGAAATAGAATTATCGATAAAGTTGTAATCTATGTTAAAAAAAAAATTACATACAATTTCACTTGATTCGCCTAGGAACATTACATAATCAATATGACATAAAATACAGGCTACAAACAAAATTTTTAATAATAACTGTATTATCGTAATACTAACATCAAATAATCAAGAAAGTGGCAAAGAAGGTGTAGGATGATGGTGATGTTAACATTAAAGTTTTTCATTGTTTTATATAGCAGACATATATGTAAAAGACATGTATCATTGCAGTTTACTTTAATAAATAATTATGAGGAATACTTAATCCTCAGAAGAATTTTTTTTTTTGGTAATGTTTTATTGATACTAAAAATAAATCTGCTATTAATCAAAATTGTTATGATAATTAAAGAAATTAACTCTTTCTGAATTTAAATCAAACCATCCACTTCTGGGTGTTTTCTACAGATACCCATTCTTTGAGGGGTCTTTTGAAAATTTAAAATGCAAAAGCGGACCAATAATTTTAAGAAGCATTGCATTCACTTGCTTGTGTTTATTGGTACCTCCAGTCCGACAGGATAATAGGTGCTGTGTACAATTCATTAAAATGGGAACATTTTGCTTATTTATTATTACTCCTTTAATTTCTTTATCCTTCCTACATTAAAATTATTGAAGTCCACCGAAATAATATTTTATATTTTATATCTTTTCAAATACAATTTTTTTATGTTGAATCCTCACATTTACATAATTTAAGTTAATTTATATTTAAGTAAATTTAATTAATAGGAATATATGAGAAAAATTTCCTTTTTTCACCCACTTTTACCTATTAATTTCATTGATTTTGCTCCAAAAGAATAATTTAATATATTCATTTCCTTGACAAAATTACTTAAACAATTAAGTAATTTCTCATTATGATTAATAGCACTATATAAAAGGCAAAAAAAGGAGTCTATCCTTAATTTGCATTGTACAAAAAAATGAACAGATCAGACATATTAATATACAAAATAATGCCAACACTAGACACTTTCTTCTTGCCACTTTCAAAATCAAAGTAGACTGTATGAAAGCTGCAAAATTAATCTACATATTAATGCAGGGGCGGTTCCAAATTTCCGGATTGACCCTTATTGATAATATAAAAAAGGTTAAAATTAATCAATACAACACTACAGGAAGGAATAATAATATTAACGATTTAACATAAATTACATTGCTAGATATATTTACAAGGTGGCAGATCGCAGATTCCAGAGTTTGTTTTGTTTTTAATTAGCGCTAGTGACAAAGAATTATTTAAATAATAATGAACTCGGTCACTGGCGGGTTAATTGTTATCAGGTGGGGGAGAAGTGATGCGTCGTTTGAATAGTAGAATATGAGGCTCTGAAACAAAAAAAAAAGAAAAAACTTTAACATAAAACTTATATCACTTTAAAAAAATAAAAAGATATAAATCGTCTCTTGTAGATGTTCAAAATTCAAATGTGTATACCTGAAAATACTGGCAAATTTGAAATTAAAATGGCAATCACAGGTTGATGTAATTTCAAAAATTCAAACGTAATTTTCATAACCCCAAAACAAGACATACAAAACAATGGAAAAATTAAAGATATTGATTAAAATACTCTCGTGTTCATCTACGAATTTTGATAGGCGTTATTAAAAACTAATAAAAACGAAAAGGGCAACACAATTAACGATTTTTATTTTAAATTTATTATGAATCTTCGATAGACGTCAAACTTCAAATAAGTGAAAACTTTTAATTGACAGTTTGCCGAGAAAACATTCATACAAGGGAACGTTGATTATTAATAAGGTATATTGAAACTGTAAGATGTACTTACCAGGTAAATGTATCATAAAATGAACCCATCCTTGACTTTGTTGTACACCGATACTTCTCCATTCGTCTTCAGACATTAAATGGTTTCTCGGGATTTGCCGGACTAGTTCCTTTGGCAGTACAACATGCCTGAAAGAATAAAAAACATCATAATAGTAACAAATATCTAAATTTAAACGACATGTTCAATATGTCCTACCGACAACGAAAAGAATAATTTCACCCACCTGTATTCATGCTCCTGATCATAATACTTTTCGGAATATAATATCTCTGGCTTGCTAGACATGTTGGTTAATTTTAGATGAAATATTTCACTTTAAAACACTTGTAAGTCCGCTTTAATGCGAATCGCAACTTTGAGAAAACTTTTCCTGTCTTCAGTGTGAGTTCTCACGAGGACAAAAACATAACGGTTGCCGATATTTCGATTCAAATCTCCTCTGCAGATGTTTCCTTGTAGCAAACTTCATGTCAAATAAAAAGTATAAAAACTCTAAATAACGAAATATATACATAATATTATTTACACCTCTTACAATAAAATAGGTAAAAATCTTTTTCCACCGCACTTTTTAATTTTTATAAATAAGCTCTATGAGACCTAAATATAAAATCTTTGGTAGAAGTAGCCAGTATTCCGATAGTAAAACAAAAATAATTTTAAAAGTAAGAAAATATGATCATTTATTAGCCTTATAGACGAATGATTTCAAGTGACATTATTTCAAATGTAAATTTGAATGAACTTCAAAGTGATTGCTGTCACAAAATAGTTGTTTTGGTTTTTATCAATGGCACTAAAAGAATTTTATAATTCTAATAGAGTTATTTTTAATTCTCTTAATTCAATCCCTCAAGGACTCATAACAACAGAATTAATGAAAGAGTAAGTGCGGTAGAACCCCGATATAACATACTAAGTATGGGTGAGGGTGTCCTTTATTTCTTAGTTATACTAAACTACTAAAGTCGGTTTCAATTTATGACTATAATTTTTCGAGTTGAGATCTCATCATATTTATGATTTAACATAGCACTTGAAAATATATATTTATTATCTCAGAAAGTTTTACATAACAATGTTATTTGAGTATTTTTTTTTAACTAACCACAAAATTGTAATAATAATATAATTTTAAGTACCAAATAGTTTTGAATTTTTTGTTATACAGACTGAAAGAAATATAATTTATGAACAAGAGCAATTTTAAATATAGGTATTAGCGAGACATTATTTCTTTCCGTTTAGTAATGATCCATAAATAGACTTATTTATTGACATTATAATAATGATTGTTATAAAATTCTTAATTCGTTTTGGTTTGGTTTGTAATAGGAAACAAAGCATTGCAAGCAATATACACTTCACTCACTTACAATAATAATTTTTCCTTCATTTTTATAAAGGAACTATTTGTATCACCACATATTTGGCTTGAAAATTATTCCAATAAATAAAACGATATGATTTTTTTAAATCAATTTTTAATCTTTATATTTTTTAATTCGAGTGCGAGAAATATGACGTGATGTTTATCATGTACAGAATGTTGTTTTCACATGTGACACTTTGCTTTAAACGTGCTTAACATTAACATGATATTTTTAATAATTTTCACATTTGACCGGAAGCTTTATCTGGTATATCCGAAACCTGTTATATCAGGTTTCTACTGTGCCTACAATTTTTTTTTTTTTTACAGAGTGAAGATATTCAGATATCCACTCCGAAAGAAAAGTATATGGATCTCCGCAATGTGAAGATGTCTTG
>JAGVSQ010004989.1:0-18402 GCA_022683975.1 Rhyacophila evoluta | reverse complement strand
AAATAAAATAAGAAAAAGGAACAAACAAAAAAAAATCGATTTGCCAACAGTTTGCCAAAGTGCACTTATAGTGGGTAGGAATTAGATGACTCATTTATATTTGACAATTAAAACAATAAATCTTCAAAAAGACAAAATATTTTAGCAATATCTTAGAATAGTTCACTGTGATAAGGTATAAATAATACGAAAATATTAAGGTTACGTTAGGTTATGCTATTATAAAATTAAATATAATTTTAAAATTTCCAGTTTTGTAGGATTGAATTTTCTGTATAACTCATATTAAGAAAAATATACCAGTATGTAAAATAAAAAGCTCACACCTAAAACAAATTATGATAGTTAAAAGAAAATTGTACTCCAATGATAAGCTATTTTCTGCTAGTATAATACAAACAACAAATGAATAATAAGATGATTCTTACCGCCCATGATCTGGTAAGTCCAACCACAGCGTGCTTGGTTCCAACATAAACGGGGCATCCAGCCATTGGGGCAAGACCCAGAATTGAACCAATGTTCACGACAACTCCACCACGACCTCCATTATTCTTCCCCATGTATTTCATTGCCAACATGGTTCCAATAACCACGGAATTCTGGAACAAAGGATTTTTTTACGACACCACACAGATCATTACTTAAAAAATATTCTTTACTAAATCCCAAAGTGTCGCATTATTCTCTTGGTAAAATGTTTTTAAAAAAATAATATATTTTTAACGAATACCTTCGTAAATAAATAAGAAATAAAACAAATCATACGCTTACGTAATTTGCACGATAATGTCTATATTTAGAAAAACGTCGTACGTGCATCAACATTTTGTTATTAAAAAAGTCAACCCGAAATCTTAGTACCGTACAATATCTATATATAATATATATCTCCCGATATATCAAGGTCATATGATTACGCATAATCAGTGGCACTTGAGAGGCCCCAGACGCAATCTTCTTTTTTTAGATCTCAAGCTATCTTAATAATGTCTACTTCAGTCCAGACTCTTTTGAGGCCCACTCCTTGACAATTTGGAGGCCCTTTGAATTGTGAGATGCCTAGTGCACTTACAGGTAAATACGCCACTGTGCACAATAAATATTTTATGACACACTGGTAACACATTGTATTTTTTTTTATGCGAGGCATATACACGTACGCAATCAGATGCATGTCACAGTTTTAGATACTTTTCAGACTGGCTAGGGTCTGCATGTGATATTTCTTACAAAAAAACAGCTGCAACCAACAAGAGAATAAAGACAGTATATATCCAACTATTGAAATAAATTTGTAACAATAAGATGAATAAAATTAATTTGAATCTATCCCAGCTGGGTAATAAAACTAGTATTGCTACATCTTAAAGATTATTTTCTCGACAGTGACAAACCGTGACCGTAATCCATTGTAACAATAAAGCCATGTCACAAAAATGTTTACGATATAAGAAGCATTTGATTTTTGTGTCCGTTATAATTTTGAGACTTATTTGCATTCCAAATGATGTAAAGTGTATAACCAAATTAAATGATTTTATATTAATAGCAAAAAGGCATTTTTTTCATACCACATTAAGCATGATTTCTTTCTCCCATTCGCCGTCGTTCATCATACCGGCATTGTTGATCAGGATGTCGATGGTCTTGTAAGTATTCATTACCATCATGAAGGCGTTTTCATACTCCACCATTTTGGTGACGTCGCACTTGACGTACATGACGCGGTCCTTGCCATACTCATTGTTCAGTTTCTTGCATGCATCTTCGCCCATCGCGGCGTTCATGTCAAGCATGGCGCATTTCTAAAAAAATGGGCACATATTTTTTTATCATCAGCCGCAACCAATTCACACACAGTTGAACTCCTTCACATTTGGTCTAAAATAATCTTTATCATTAATAAAAAGACAATTTTAAAACATAGTACGTTCACGTGTTGACATAGTACACAAACGTATCAGTTGTTAATCATTCATTCAACCAATTAGATAACTCTGTTACGAATTTTTTTTACCATGATATCCGTTTCGAAATGTGAAGACATGTATTGATAGATTAATTTTGACAAGACTTGATTGTCGGATTGGAATCGAGCCCGCAATCCCCGGGTGCAAGGCGCGCACGCTAACTATCGGGCTATCGTGGAGGCTTTAGAGAAAATTTTGCCGGGGAGACATTTAAATAGAAAATAAAAATCTCATAGATTCGCAAAAAAATAAGTCAGTTTGAAACTTTAATAAATTATTATTTTAATGAAATTCTATAAGTATCTATAAAATTCATTAAATAGCTTAAATGAAACGGATATATTTTTATCTTTTAATATATATTTTGCCAGGTTTTAAATATATTCATCATATATAGTATTATTTATACGTATCGGTAAATGTATTCATCACATATAATATTATTTATACGTATCGGTATAGAATAAACCTCATCTGACGATTACTAATTTACTAATACTTAAAAACACAGTGATTCGAAAAAATAACCACAAATGGTTCGTGATAAATACTTTTTTTTACACTTAATTCATATATTTAAATACATTATATATACTGTCTGAAAATACCTAAAGACGAAACCCGTGTCACAATCAACTCCACATGTATATGTAACAGATTCCAAACAGTTTTGAATTAAAAAGCCATGATTTTTGATTTTCTCAAATTTAATTACTGTATTTTTGTTTTTTCTTTAAAATAAATCACCTAGTCTACGCTCTTTTTGAGTATTTTAAATATATTATTATCATCTCCATTATCAATTAAATAGTTGATAGTGGACAGTTGCAGTTAATGAATTTTTGTTAAAGAAAACAGGGGCTTTGGTACAATTAAATACATGGGTCCATGTTTTGAAAACTACGGTTTATGAAAACGTTAGAATTCTTATTTTGATATCTTTTAAAATGGCGTTTGAAAATTTCTGATTCGATTCGCATTTGAGATTTAGATTCATGGTAAAAAAAATAGGATCTACAAAATAAATTATATTTCCATAGTGTTATACCCTGCTTAGTTATAGAATAATTTGTATTATTTATTTAACGTGATGAATGAACATTGATTTCATCTAAAATATCTATACTTTATAAAAAACATAGTACCGATAGTAATTATAAATGTATCAAATATAATATTTTTGATTTGTATTTTACTATTTTTTAATTTTTACCATTGATCGATAATTTCAACCAAATAAATTTAAAATTCAAATAAATATAATGAGTTTAAGTTATCCATGCTCTACGCTGATCGTCTCGATTGTTAAGTGAATAAACGCAAAGCTTATGAATCGCTGTGTATCGTATAAGTCGCGGGTTCAAATCTCATATATGCATAACAAGCAACATATTTTATAATATATCTTATTATGTATTAAATAACATGTGTTTAGACACATAATTTGAGCAATTTTCCGATAATAAATCTTCAAAATAAAACATCTAGATAATATAATGACGATGTTTTACATTCCGCGGAACGGTACATGGTAATAAAGGCTGTGTTGTGTACTTAAATATACAATTTTACATACCAACATAATCTATTATTTTTAATATTTCTAGGAATGAAATAATATCGGTAAATATCTAACCTGGACACCATTTTTGAGCAAATGTTTGATGTAGCTGAGACCAATTCCGGCGGCTCCTCCGGTCACCAAGGCATACTTTCCCTTAAGATCCATCTCTCACAATATCAGTAATTTTAACGAAGGCAAAAGGAAGCTACTGCTCACGTTGAATCAAGCTATAAAGCGAATTGACTTTTCATTTCTCGCTCAATACTTTTATAGTAGTCTGTTATCATATCGTCAATATTTTGTTTGTGCAGTATAAACGTAATCTCCAATAATATTGTCATATTGCTTAATTAATTGAAGTTACTTTTAGAGGTTATCACAAATGCGATTATTGAAAAAGCTTCATGTAACAGTTGCCGTAACCACATGGTTATTTATAACCGGAACTTAAAAACAAATTTAAGTCGAATGATACCGACTGTCAAATCTGTCAGATAAATATCGATGTTGACATATCCATGAACTATCATAACCTTTATGGATTCCCGGAATATTCCCCACCCAGTTTTTTTTTTGTAAAAATAAATAACTACTTCAAAAATACAACAACTAGTATTTTGTCACGTATTCATATGCATAATATATGTATGCCAATACATATCATACTTTATACATATAGCTCCAAATTGAACTTAATTCTACTTTCCACTCAGTTTATTTTGAAAACAATTTAATTTTAAATTCATATACTATGTCGTATCTGTTGCTTAGTTACCATAATAATAATATATCACCCTCGTGATTATTAAACTCTCAATAATAAATATAGCCTATGGACTACGTTAACTAGATATTGTGTAATTCATAAGGTGTAATCATTTTAAGCTATGTATTATTGATTTATTAAATAAAAATAAGAAAAAGTATAAATAAAAATATTATTTCATACAAAATATTCACTCTTGCTTTTTCCGTAGTAACAATGAAATCTTTGCAGTGAACTGTATTAAAAATTAATTTAAATCGAGCAATTAATTGGATATTACTTTTTTATCTTATTGTTGTTGAACCTGATTAAAATAATACATTGCAACGTTACATAACAAAGTTTGACAACAATTAAAAATAATAACAAACATTCTGACGAAATTTAGTCAGCTGATCAGTCATTTCAATAAGATTAGATTATGGTATCCAGAAAAGGCATCTCTTTCTAGTTTATGGGATAATACATAATAAATATTAATATCGAAGTATTATACTCGAAGACCGACGGGTACTATTCATAGAACGTACTCAGTAGAACTAAGGGATGCTGACATGACCTGGAAGAATGCATGATAGTTGGTGGGTGACAGATTCCTGGAAGCACCACACACAGCCATATGCTCCACTTAAGGAGCGAATATGACGGAGAAGAAGATTACTAGCAAGTCGTATTAGAAATCAAAATAATATTAACGGCAAAAAACTTATTTTTTACTTGAATCGGTTTACTTTTTACTAGATTCCTAGAAATAAGCGATGCTTCAATTAAATTCTAAATTATTTAAAACTGGTAAACTTTCATATGTGTATACATCCATATATTTTCGCTCACTGCCCACATATAATGTAGCCTGAAGATGCCGAAAGGCGAAACCCCGGTCGCTAACAGTGATATCACATATGATTCTTCAATTATTTAAGCTATCATTCAATTTTATACACATTTTTCAATGTTGAATATAATACTTTCCAAACATATTTTTAATGTATTTTGGTCATGGTATGTCTAGGCGAATTGTGTTTAAGTAGAGATTCAACATCAGATATTATGATTTCAATACAAAATACAGTAATTGTCTTTGAAAAAAATTGTCTTATCGGTTGAAACGGAAAAGCTTCTCAAGTCGGTTTGGCCATTGTCGGATCGGTCAACCATCGTGACTTTGCTTCTACGAAGAATAATCTTCTAGCTTTTAAAAGAATTGTAAAATATTACGGCAAGCAAAGTCTCTTCTCAACAAAATCAGATATTAACAGAGCATAATTAGCTAGACTATGAATCATGTACTCTCTGGCGCACGCCGAGGACGCTGCTCCTGGGGCACTTCTCTGGCTCTGGCTTCTCGGCCACCTGGCTCACATCAGTTACGTCACGGTATACACCCGCATATGTGGTGTGAATACGTGGCATGTGCAGAAGGAGAAAGCAAGTATTTTTCGTTATCTAATTTTCCATAATCAAACATTTATTACGAAAATATGGTAAGATATCAGTAGGGTGGTAATCTTAGTAATGCAAATCTGTCAGTATTTATGATACGTATAGACGTCTGATATGAATTCATACTTATCAATATAAATATTTGTATTGTGATAAATTATGCGGAAAACTTATTGCAACAAAGCATTTGTCGAAGTTAATCTCTTATTAATTAGGATGGATGCAACGTAATATAAGTTATTATTTATTTTGTTCTTATGGTATCTATTGATTATTGAATACATTTTAACTTTATTTAGTATTTTATCGAACATACATTAAGATAAATAGCAATACATCATACCGAGCATATGTAATGTACGTTTACTTACTCGTAGAAAATAAGATCATGGTTGGGGAATGTATTATTCAGGAGTTTTTATTCGTTAAATTAACAATTTACGCAAATGTTACTTTTGGTAGATACGTCAAATTAAGTGAAGTTTATAATGATATGAGTGTTGTTTTAATTACCATTAAACTATATTATTATTTTATAAAGCAGTAATGAAAGGATATAAAATATTTTGGCATAATATAACGGTACAATATTCCTGATTTTTTAAAATATAGTTTAAAGTTTCTTTTTAGCTGCAATACTTATAATTAAATGTATTTATTATTTTGGTAGATCAACATATATTTTAGATGTAAGATAATGAGACAAAAACTGTAGCTCAATACAGTTAGTTGGATCAAAATATTTAATAAAATTATTGTTGCATCAGTTAGCTATTTTGTAAGATAACGTTTCTCGACTATTCTTGCAACGTGCGTTTATAAAAAATATGTGCCCATAGGACGGCATAACTGTTTTAACTCGCTGTATTAACCATACAAAATACTGAAGATCTGGCCACTCATCTTTACTTCGTCTCAACCTTATTCGACTTTATTTAATAAAAATGTGTGGACAGTTCTAATTAAATGATTGTTTCTGTAAGACTTTGTTTCATAATTGTTTCTAGGTAAAACGTTAAACAAAAAGGTTGCAATCTACAGATAAAAAAGCGTGTAGCTATCAGATGTATCGATATTATTATTTTTTTATTAGAGGAAATAAGTTATTCTCTTTATATTAACTTTTTTGCGTAATTTACATGTTATTACATTAATATACCATGTGCCATGTAAGGAAAATGTGGTTCATTTATCTATCATCCCTAATACTCTTCTGATATTAAAATACTGTGGAGTTGCATAGATCAATGATAAAAATGGTAGAGTCAATAGTTGTTTTAAAAATTTGCACGCAGAAAGGGTCAACAATGTGGTACACTGAACTCTCTTTTTATACGGTTTCAAAATAACACGTTCTTATACCCCGCATTAGTTTGTTTAAATCCAGTAAACTCATTTTTTTTCAATGAAAGCAATGTCGGAGCAAACGTGTGTAAACGGGTTCGTCTATTGTCTGGTAGTGAATAATCGTTGTTATGAATTTTATTTTTTTCATGTCCATTGCTTTTTGTACAAGGAACCCTATCCACCGGTTTCTTTTTTAATCAACAACGTCAATAAATTTATATATATTGTATACGTTGATACACAATCGGTTACACATAAATCGTATTGTTCTCTGTTGTATTGTTGTATTAGCGCAAAATATTATAATAGAAAAATAACTCTCTCCGAATCATCAGTTTGTTGACGCACATACGCGTCAATACGCGCGAACAGGTCAAATGTAAGATATATAGGAATGCAAAAAAATATTTTTAAGGACAATCTGTCAATTAGAAAACATATATTATTATGGAAATGTAATACATATACTTTACGTAACTGAACGCAAATGCTAGAAAAATGTTATTTACCAGGATCATTTTATGTTTGTTTCAGGAAAGAACACGAATGTCTCAATCTCCTTATTCATCAATCGTGTTTCAGCTGTGGACGAGAGTAAAGAGGTATTGATATTCATTAAAATTACTTTGCTTTAAAACAT
The DNA here is from genome assembly GCA_022683975.1 of Rhyacophila evoluta. Classification (NCBI taxonomy): domain Eukaryota; kingdom Metazoa; phylum Arthropoda; class Insecta; order Trichoptera; family Rhyacophilidae; genus Rhyacophila; species Rhyacophila evoluta. The sequence goes on along the minus strand of JAGVSQ010004989.1, from coordinate 10,669 downwards.
ATATTTTAGTCCATATACAGTATCCCGAAATATGCAATCATATTGCCTATAAATCTACATAAACCGAAAGTGTGCAATAATTCTATAAAGTCATGCAGCAACACTGTAAACGCATGCTCAGATAGATACCTTTGGAAAGTTGGAATTAGCGTCTTTTTCTAACCGACGAGATTCTGACGTGCCGGCAACCGTCGAGTACTTTTCACAGGATATATTTGATAGAATCAAGAGAAGCTTACATAATCGAGGAAGATGGAAAGCAACTGACAGACTACAGAAAATCTTGCAAACTTTACATGATATAAACCATATGTTCGTCATAAGAAGCAGAAGTGGATAAATAAATATAAAAAGTCCATAATTCCTAATTTGAGTGAGCTTTGTTAATATTAAATCTCGGAAAAAAGAGAAAGCTCAATATTGTATGTCATGTAAATGTGCTAAACTTATAAATTACCATGTTTAAATGTGTTAAATAAATAAATTCGAATTAAAAAAACTAAATATATTGTTCGATGTTTTGTGTTAATACTGTTAATATAAGCATATGTAATGATGTGTTCGGGCCAAAGTATTTTTAGTCGACCTTATCCAATCGTAGATATAGTATATTATTATTCTATGCAGAAACGCAAAAGTGTGATTTTTGATAATGACAAGTAAGCAGGTAGCCTGTTTCATAGAAAGCCTTCTCATTTCGAAACGTGACGTGTCAATCACGATCCAAATTTAGCTTAGCCTTCCGACGAACAGAATAAAGAATCTGATTCACGAATAAATAAGTCTGGCGATCGGTCGATTAAAAATGAAACCTTATAGGCACAAGTACATACATAGATAACTACCATATGAAGTAGGGCTGTTACTTGATTCTCCAAAACTTGAGATTGTATTTATATTATAAATATCGTTCTATATTTTATTATATTTAAGATCAAACGATTCGCAAAAGATATTTTAATGGCAAAAGCATCATTTCAAAAAATCGTGTATATAACTTGATCATTTAACCAATGATTTCATAATATAATATATACATAGATATAAGGCTAGAAGCCTCACATATCTAAGAAAACTTTCTTACGTTTATTTGTCAGAATTGAAAAGTTCTCTTAATATAATATTTAAAAACGAAATTCTTCGTAGAAGATGGATGAAGACCCCAGAAACTTTTAATCTCAAATGATAATATTTAAATGGGCAAGGAATGTTGTTCGGTATGACTTATTGAGAGTTTTTTAGACCAGAACAGTGCGAAAAAGTTGAATGAAACCATTTAGAAAAAGACCGTTCTCAATAGAGGTGTTTGGAGAACAGTCGTATAATTAATATTAAAACTAAATTAGCCATATCGTTGCAACATTGGCTTCATCCAAATAAACTTCTCTGGTTATTTCCATCATGAACCCAATTGAGTCAATTGCAACTTGCTGATCTCTTCATTTCAATCTACATACTTTTAGATGGTTACCTCATCAAACTATATATGCCGCCACCCGTGTAAATAATGTATATCTAAAAGTTAATACATGTACATACATGATTAAATAATGTAGTTAATGATAATATCGATGATAACAAATATTTGATTAATACATTGGAAAAACACTTTCCTGAAAAATTTCCCCTCCGCGTGTTTGTATACACTGTTTTTTATGCGAATATTTTTAGAAAGAAGATTTTTTTATTCTGTATCACTGTCTTCTAGCTTTTAATTTTATCCCATATATTACTAATTAATCCTAATTAAATTTACGAAATTCGGATTCATATCACGACAACTCACCAGTGTTATATTTATGTTATTTTTCCCCTAAAATAATAAATAATCAATTATATACTACATTTTACTAGCCCTGTTTTAAATCGAAGCAAATTTATTGTGAAATTATGAGTGCCAATCCACGTTGGCATAATACGTCAACGAAATTTTACCTGCCATGAAAATTAGGTTCGTTTCTTGGAAAACGGCAGCAGCCTGTCGTTGTTTTGAAATAAAATAAAAATTATCTACGATCAGGAACCTGTCTGCTGAATTTTCTTTTCGAATTACCTTCGTACTGTCGAACTGGTGTAATTATTACTAATCACACTGAATACTTGATTACAACTATAATAAAATGACGATTGATTATTATTATTAAATGTATATATAAATATTATTAATAATAAGTTAGTGGCTGAATAAGATTAAATCCACGTTTCAAGTCAGATTTATCAAAATTTAAAATACAACAGTTTCAAATTTCATATAAATTTCATTAGGTGCCAAATCAGCAACTCAGTTGATGGTAGATACTAACTACTATTTCATTATTAATTGAACAGGTGATTGGTATAACATCCTATGATGAACAAACCAAAAGAAACAGTTTTAGTAGTCGGAAACGTAGTGGAAAATAGAAAATCAAGTAGTTTAAAATATACGAAAAATATAGACCTAGTAACTGATGATAATATTATAAATAACGCACTTGTTTTTACTGATTTCTCACAACTTTTATGAATGGCATATTGAGTGTTTAACAGTAATCGATTCTGAAATATTTCAACAGATAATACATCAACCAGAGCACGAATATTATAATATTATTGCAAAATTTAATCGTTAGTATAATAAAATTCATGACTTATAATATACTAATGCATCCTATAAATATGCGTATTTTTTTTAATGATAAATATCCCAAACTAATTAAAATGTATTACCATTGAGCACATAAGTAAAGAATATATAAGTACAAGAAATGAAAAAAAATCATTTACATACTTTAAAGAATTGACTACAGCTTGAGTTATAATTTTCAATAGTTACAATACTTGATTCAACTACTTTTAGGACTTTATCGTATTAGTACTGTACTGATGTGAACATTATTATGAATACCACCAAATAAATATGCAAACTTTTTAAAAGAGTTATTTAACATGTATTTGCTTAAATTCAAATACTTTTTATTATCTTTTACTTATAGCGAATCGTCGACTTCATCGTGTTACAATGTATTTAGACACATTTTGTCCCCAGGAGATCTCCCTCGACGTCTTCTTGCAGGTGTACTGGGAAGACCCGAGAATGAAGGCAGTGTCCGAACTTCCATTTGTTGAGCTGACTTGGGAGCAGAGAAATATGTTCTGGATGCCAGACCTCTACATCCGCCAGCTCAGAGAGATGAAAGTTCTCTCTCTATTCCAGGAAATGACGTCGCTGAGGCTTTATAGAAATAGTACCTTAGCAGTCAGTATCGGGTAATTAATACAATAATTCATCGGAAAAAATATATAAATAATTGTTACTGTTATTCGTTCCTCCGTTGGAAGAGATGTTAGCTTAGATGTTGCTCCACTTTCTGAGCGAACATCAAAATGTTGTATCAGTATAAATGATACCAAGGTTTTTATTTCAATCACCATTTTCATTGTAAGCTCACACCAATGACAACCTTAACTTTAATGTAAATTTTGACAATAGTTCTATCAAGTTAGCGGGATTCGATTTAATGCCTCTTTAAAAAGCACCTTTACTATATTATACTATAATGAAACCTATTATGCTAGAGCTATAATATTTCCGCGATGGATAATAAAAATGAAACAATAATTTCACTTCTCTTGGATCATCTCAATAGATGTTTTAATTTAAATATCCCAGGAATATTTACTTGTAAATATTGAATAAAGTTTTATTACACAAATAGCTGAACAAATTGAATGTGCATTATATTTACTTCATACCACAAACACTATCTTCAACACGATCCAAGATATATCTGAAACTTCCGAAAAATAATCAGAACATGAGTTTCTACTTCTATATCTTTAAAGTTATCCAATTTGTAACTTTAAAACCTCGTGTACATGTATTTCATAATCAAGATCCACTTCTTTGCATTAGTAAAAAATAACGAAATATTATTCTGTCTCCCCGGTAACTGAGATATAAGCGTACATGCCTCGAATCTGGGGAGTACGGGTTCGATTCATCCATTTGTTGGATTTTTTATTCGTAAAATGCAGAACTGGGTGCCCATCGGGTTAAACAATTGTCTCTCAATCAATTCTGATGAAAAATAAACTGTCAAGACATGTCTTCACATTGCGGAGATCCATAAACTTCACTTTCGGTGCGGACATCTTCACACTGTGTATGTCCATGTATACCTCACTTACGGAGTAGACACGTTTAATGTATACATATATGAATACCAATTTCTCTAGCCAGTGCGCATTTTCGTTAGATCCAGTTTATTCGGATCAGTGAAATCGATTCATGAAAAACAAAGTTAAAATATATAATACATATCTTAACATACATCTAAATTACGTGTGTTAACCAAATGTTAAATAATGTTATAAAACTAAGGAGGAATAGTGATGTTTAACGAGATTGCCTCGGATATTGATATCTTCCACCTAGGTGAGGGCGAGCTTAGATGGATGCTATTATATACATTATCAGAATAGGATCTGTCTGACTTACTTGGTAGACACTCTCTTTTTTTGCATATATTTATTTGTTGTAATTCTTTCTTTATTCTTTTTTATATTTTAATGTTTTTGATATTTTCATCAAAACTATACGTCAAAATTGCCAGTATTCTCTACATACAATTATATTTGCATAATTAGAACAAGTGCACTATAAAATTATAAGATACTTATAATACTTTGAAATTTTACAAGCTATGAATCAATAGAGATATCTATGCAGGTGGTTCAAAAAACTTTCTACACAAGGGCGCCTCCAGCCTACAGCGCGGTACTGATTAAATGTTGATACTATAATATGTAATCATCATACTATATAATAATAGAAATGGTTTCTCCAAATAGTTTGTAGAATGAACCTTGATATATTAAAAAATAAAAACATACTACTATGAACACAAACATCGCAAAATAATTATAACAGTGGAACAAGGCCACAAGTTACTACACAGTGAAATACATTGAGCAAATCCGTAGAAATGCTGACAAAGACAATCTTACGCTTGACCGTTATTTAAAGTTTAAAAACTGACCCCAATAAAGGTTAATAGTATCTGTGGAAGAATGACAGTTGAATCAACTGTCTTAAATTATACACTATAATTAATTATCTACTCAATATTTTATTTTCTAACACCAGTACGTATACTTTATACTATGACTTAAAACAAGTGGTGGGATTTAACTATTTCCTCGTGTCAAGTTAAGGATGTACTCGTGTACGGGTGGATATTATAAATTATATTTAGCATACTCCTGTCATAGCCAAAAATAACAATAATTAGCAAACTTAAATATATGATAGCCATCCCAAAAGAATACGAGGAAATTCTAATCTTAAAAAAATGACAGAACCTATGATACAAATTTTTAAGGAATCCGCCATCTTGCATATTCGCGTGTTTTTGTTTACTTGCAACGTAAATTAAAATCGTTTGTCAATTCGAAGAGTGTTTATAATGCTGTTCTTTTATTTTATTATGAAGCAATTATTTAAATAGAGATGGGCATCAAATGGTATTTTTGAAATGAAGCTAATTTCTTTGCGGGATTAATCTTTTTCTAATTAATAATTTTTCAAACATCCCTCTTTGAACTACAAACCGATTGCTGAAATGATTTATTCCCACCTCTGTTTCAAACATTCTAACTGATTTTAGTTAATGCCGAAAAAATAGTTAATATTTCATCATATCGATTCAATTTTACGGGTCAATAATTTTATCGATTTTATTTATGTTTTTAATTTGTCACTTTTATAATTCGTTCGATGACATTGACTTGTCTTACTAATCTCTTACTAAATGTTAATAATTTAATGTCAGTTAGATTAACTTTGAATGTGATTAAATATATTTAAGCAAAATACACCATGAGGCACTGATTGCAAGTCCTTCCATATTATATTATAATAACATTTACAATATTTGTACATAGAAAAAATGTTTATATACGTGTCTAACATACATATGGTTACATGTTAACAATCATCCAATAGTCGCTTGATTATTGACAAAAAAAAATTATTAGTAATCTATTCAATATGTTTCCAATACGTCAGATTAGGTTGTTTTATATCATTTATTGTATTTTATTTTAATATTTTATAAGGGACGTTTTTTTCAAAAATCTAAATCCCAAAATCCATTTTTCCCAATTCGGATTCATGAATTAGTGTTACCTTTAAATATTTCAAGATGAAAAAAAATCTTCGATAATATTAATATGATCATAAATGTCACTCAATTATCATTTTCTTGAATGATGTGATTATCGAAAATAGTTCCCGGATATTAACTACTTTAAATCATAAAACTAAAAAAAAATAGAGCTATCATTACTCTGATCACATTTTCAAGCGGTTGACTCTAAAATTAAACACTCAACGTCATAAAACATTAGTGATTCAAAATACATACGATACGATACGAGACAGAAGACTGTAATTGACTTCATGACTTTTTGCAAAATTACGTTCGTAATAATAATAATAAGACGCGTTACATTCATAATCCACAAATCGGAAGGTCACTGACTTTAATCCCATGAATGTTTTTCGTAAATAAAGGCATTAGCTTAAAACATAAAAGGCTTTATACTGTGCTAGCCGCAACCTACTGGGAGAGTGAATATCATCTATATATTTCGTGAACAATCAGTTATCACATACACATTAGTAGAGCGGAAATGGTGATTAAAAAAAATATTTTAATTTATAGATCATCAATAATCCTGTGTTACGTGGATATCATCATAACTATTAAATATAAATCGCTATCACTACATACTTAAAATATTACTTTATTTTTAATAATATAGAAACTCCTCAAATAACGTAGTTCTAAACATACAAGTTTGCATAATTAATATTTTTGACTGATAGTGCTTAATGAAAATTGATTTAGAATACAACTTTGTGTTTTAAATAGAGGAATGATTGACTTAAACGTGACAATTATTTCTATCGGTAAGCACAGTCTATGGCAATTGTTACTAAGTCTTCAGTAAGTTACAAATTTTAAATCAACCCCTAATTATTAAGTACTATGTACTACCCAAAAATATTATAAAGATATTAAAATTAATTTTCATTTTTCCAGAGCAACTGTGATCATAAAGTGCGATATGGATTTTGTACTATATCCATTGGACGTTCAAAACTGTGCAGTTGATTTTAGTAGTTGTAAGTGTTTTAAGAATATTTATAATAGCTTTAAATGAATATATTTCCTGTCAAAAGTACAAGTACATCAAGATCATCACTGTGATAATCCAAGATTCATCCTGACTTCTCCGAATATGATCTGAAATTTGATACATATATTATTATTATTTGAAAAGGGTTTTTGTTATACACTCATAACTTCTAGGTCTTAATAAAATCATACAAAGAAAGTCAATACTTTAATTTTTTTGAACTAGATACAAAGTGGATGTGACTGAGATCAGTCACTTTTTATTTAATACTAAAGATTCTCATTACTTGGTGCGTTTTCAGATAAATACACCATGCAGGATATGACATTCAGATGGAAAGGGGAGAATCCTGTGAGTTTTCCCAGCGATTTCGGAGATGGCTACCGTCTTCCAAAATACGTGGTCTCCTTTACAATTGACCACGAGCTGCACAATATATATTATGGAGAAGGTATGGGCTTAAAGAAATATTCTCTTACTAATTAAATTGCACAAATAATATAACTTTTTACATTAAGAATAAATTACTATTATTAAGGGTACAAGCAAAAAGTAGTCTAATAAGTGTATCAATTAGTGTTATGTGAACTCGAATCATATTAAAAAAAATTGAAATTAATTTAGTTTGATAAATAATTGAGCCAAGTTAAATTCAAATTAATTTCAGACACTAGATGGTATAATAATGAAATAATCATATTTTCTATTTATAATTATTATGATTCTCCTTGCATAAATGATTTTAGAACAAGCTTAAAAGTAATAAAATCATTGATCACCAATAAAAAAAAACTCTTTCCAGGTAATCACTCTACAGCACGTTTACTGATCACAATGTCAAGAGAACTCCGTAGTTATCTCCTCGAGTGCTACTTGCCCTCCACACTGTTTGTTGTTATGTCTTGGGGAGGCTTCTGTGTCATACCGGAAATCGTTCCCGGCAGGATGGTGTTGCTAGTCACGACATTGCTGTCACTTGTCACCATGATTGATACTGTCAGGTATATATCAATTCTCTTCTGATGTAAATAAATAATGCAATAACAACGAAATATTTTAAATGTTCAAATCCAAACATCACTAACTCTGTTACTATACCATTAATACCTGCAAATATGTCAGTGTACATAAACATGATTAAATATAATTTTAAATGATGTAATGATCAAAAAAAATTACACTTACAAAGAGAATTAAGTTTGGAGTTGAACAGTATTGTAAAAAGATTGTTTTCAACATACAAATGGTAACACTCATCAATGGTTTACCAAGCTAAGCGCTCATTATAACTATTATTCATTACAACTGTTCAATACAGATCCATCATTTCTTCTTACTCTTACATTGCATCCTTATAAGAACGGTACAATTCACAGCACATAGTAAAATTGTCCCAAAAAATCGCAAAAATTATTGATTTAAGTTTTTTTTATTAAATTAAATTACAAATTTCTTAAGCCTTTTTTATCCATAGTGAGTTTATCAGTTTTTTAGCCTGCAGAGTTAGACAAACTATAATTGATGGTATAAAAAATCCAAATATGATTGTTCCCATAAGGAGCAGTTGTGCATAATGACTAATAGCTTCTATATGGAGTTTTGACTATAATAAAGATACTTGACTGTGGGTAATTATTGATCAAATCTATGCAAACAAATGAATATTTTTTATCATAGTATAAATAAATAAATTTGCCTTGGTATAAATATTTCAAAGTTTCCTACTATAGAAATCTAACACATTGTCGTAAAAATTTTAATTACCTTTATATATATAGATAATCCATAATAAAAAAGCATATAATACTATTGCAGGAACAACTCTCCCAAGGCACTGGAATTGAAATGCATCGAGGTTTGGTTAATATCCTGCACGCTCTTTGTCTTTCTCGCTCTTATCGAATATTTTATTGTATTATTCGGCATCCGTTACGACAAACATTGGCGCCATAAAAAGAAGGAACTCGACAAACCGACGGAGCTGCCACTGCCTCCACTTCCGCCTCCGCCGCCTACTGTCTTGACCAACCATACGCAGGTACACCTAATTTTCATATTGTCCTCGGAAAGGTAAGTATTCTTCATTGGTTATGCTTGAAATACAGTATTCCCAAGATACCACTCCTAATAGTTTCAGCTTTTCAACGGTCACTAAATATATGCTCAATTTAATTATTTTTGAAAGCACTGCAATTTTATTCCATTCTTTACATTTTGGAATAAACATTATTGTAGTGGAGGGGATTCATGGATTTACTGTATTCATATATTTTTTTATTATTATATATTTTACCATTCTCAACACTGATTAATTAAGAATTGCGACAATTCTGCATGAAGAGGCGACAAGCAAACATTCACATACATTCGAAATTTATTTGGCTTAAGTACATTATTCATTTGCATTTCCATCAAGCATTGTATGTCGTGTTATACATAAACATATGAACACTTTTAAAATACACACAAAAAACTATTTATATGAGATAGGTATATTTTAAATGGTTCACAGAATTGATGACACATCAAAAGAATGATACAATTACCATTAAGGTTTCTTGATTGATGTGTGCAATATTGTCGTTATGTATAACTTGACAGGCTTTGATCCAAGGAACAACCGAGTTGCCACCACTGGTCCATCGAGGTCAGAACGGAAATCGAATTGAGCACCTAAGAGCATTCGGTCACAGAAAAATTGGTCCCGAAGACTCTCTGCACAAAGATACCACAGCCTTACCGAGGCGCCTTCTGCACAGAGTATGTATTATATGTGAGGAGTCGACAGTAAATTAGAAATGAATGAATGGGACTTTGCAGGGATTATGAATTAGACGGAATCTTTAAATTAAATAGTTACGATTATTCCAATAAAGTCTACGAAATCCTGAATCCAATAAAAAAAGGAGTGGTTAATGATACTACAGCAATTTTGAATCAATGTTAAATCTTAATTATTTGACCATTTTTTTTTCAAATCGATGGCAACATCGTGTTGTCGGTCCATTTCAAAAATATAATTAGAGTTGTCTGCTATTAATCTATTAAATAAAACACGGTTAAATTGAACATCTGTATTTTTTTAAATCGCTAAATATCTAGTTGAAAAATGGATGATTGAAAAGGGGATTGAATGTTTTATTATTCTGTGTGCAATGCCTGTCCATATTGAAAGCATGTTGACTTAATATCTCAAGAGCACTAATCATAAAATGGAAATCAATGCATGATCGATACATTTTCATAATATTTTATTCACTTAGCGGAGGCATGTAAAATTCACAGGAGTGTGAACGCTATTACGCAAAAGGATCAAAAGCTGAAACTTAAAACTGTTAAGACCAATACTGCTAGATATTCCATAATCAATTAACACATTGCTTACGGGGTTTGTTTATTAAAAAATGTGACACACATGTATGAAATTAAAACGCATTGATTAATCAACCTAAAGTTTGTCCACAAACTTCAAAATATGCAGCGC
>JAGVSQ010004987.1:0-18407 GCA_022683975.1 Rhyacophila evoluta | reverse complement strand
TCGGCATCTTCAGGCTACATTGTATGTGGGCGGTGAGCGAACATATAACATACTAATGATATTAGTTTTCGCTAACAGTGTTCTCACATATCGAAGTTTACCAGTTTTAAATAATTTAGAAATATAACAATACTTAATCAATTATAAAATAACCTGTTAAATATATATGTTTACTAATAAATTATTGGATATAGCAATGAATTATTGGGGAACATTAGCTGATCATTCAATAATGGAAAATTTACCAGTTTTAAATAATTTAGAATTTAAAAATATATACAAAGAGCCTCGTCCATTATCGTGAACTAACCAACGTGACAAATTTGTAAGGTCATTGATTTATATAACACTGTAGTGTCATTTCATTGTAAATTAAAAAGAAAAAATCCACAGTCAATATACTATACATCACTCTCAGTAGAAAACTTAATTTCACTTAAAATTTGACATTCTGGATAAAATACTTTTGCATTCAAGCGACTTTATAATCGATTGTAGTATTTTGCAGAATTTCATTTCGTTTAAAACGTTTATTAACATAAGAATTTCATGTATGATAGATATTTTATTAAATCGAAAATAGCAAAAATATTACAAGTGAAAAAACTTTGAAGATAAAGAAAAGCGAAACAGAGCTTTTTTCAGTATGTGATGTTTTTTTACAGGACAAAAACACATATATCATTCTTCAAAAGGTTGTACGCTGTATGTAATCAGGCCCCACAGCGGAAGTTCAAGGATGACTGTAGGAAACCAGTTTTTAGCGGAAACGATTTTCGTTTATTGGTTCCAAAAAAGTAGCTTTTCTTCGAAGTTTATCATTTTATTCGGAGAAAATATTCGACGTTTTGTTTATTTGGCCTTCGTAGTGTTTTTGTTGTGATAAATTAAAAGATTTACACGAAAATTTGCCAAAATACCGGCTTTTATTATCAAACTTATCACGTATGTATAATTAATTATACACTTTTTCATTAACAAAAATCATAGCTATTTGAAACTTGATGATTCTTATATGAAGTGTTTTTTGTTTTTTCGATATTTCCGTGCTTTGCGTATAGGAATTAGGTGTGAAAATAAAATCTGCGTCCGATAATAGTGTGTTCTATTTTATTTGAAATTAAATTTTATATAATAATTATTGATTGATATATAATTAATGTAATAACAATAATGTCTCCCCGGTAACGTATTTATAAGCGTGCGCGTCTAACAATTTTCGAAATGCGGGTTCGATTCCCACATATGCCGGATTTTTCTCCGAAGGAACAAGGAATTTTCGTGAAAATAATTTCCCATGACATGTTTCCACATTGAGGAGAGCCATATGTTATGTTTTTTTTATATATACTATGTTTGCTTTGAGATATGAAAATGACAACTGCGAAAATGGAGCATATGGATTTTTGCAATGTGAAGGCATGTCTTGATTTTCGGATTTTTAAAATCCGACAGATGTGGGAATCAAACCCGTATACCTCAGATTCGAGCGGTGCACTTTAACCTCTATGGCATAGGCTCCCAATATTTTTCAGCTTACTGACATCTTTTCAAAAAAAAAAAAATACCGACCGCCTCTTTTTCGTCACTTTTCACTTTCGACTATATCCGAAACTAGAAATATTACGAAAAATGTACCAGAGCTTTTTTTCGTCGAAATCAAATACCGAAAGTTTTCTTACCTCATATAATGTAATCATTCATTTCTTCTGCAATAAACCAGTGACCCCAAATACTAAAAATATGCCGCGACCGCCCTCAGTGCCCACAAAGGGGCGCTCCTTCCTGTTTTGGGAATCTATACTCTAAACCGGAGTTTCCCAAACTATGTTCCTAGGAACTAGGTGTTCCGCGACAATTTGAAAAGCTTTTATATACTGTAACAAATTTAAAGATCTTCTTGCCAGTGAGAATTACCCAACCTAAAAAAATAAGCTAAATGTTTTAAATAATTAAAAGCTAAATAAATAAAAAATTATTGCTAAATAAGTTAAACATCTTATAAAAGCGTTGACAAATATCAAGCAAATTACCATATCCAAGACTCGCAGACATCGTTATAACAGACATATTTTTTGTACTATTGAATTTATTATACACAGCCTGTGAAAGCACGTACATTATAATTCATTCAAATTCGTACTAATTTGAATGTAGATAATGACATTTCTGCAAACACTTTATGACAGATAACAGTAACCAAGTGGCTTTATAAGATTTGTTAAATTTCTATATTTAGACATAGCTTTTCAGCTCATTTCTAACGTCTCGAGAATTTTCATTATCAAGGGTGAGACATATTTCACGTGACGATATAAAGCTCTTTGTAAAAGCTTTTTCTTTTCACTTAATAGTTTTGACACTCTACTTACTTCAAAATACCATATTACTTCTTTAATATATTACTTATTCCTATTTTAATAATTTAAAAAGAAACTCTATACATGTATGTGTACATAATTTATTAAATTAAAACAAAATTAAACGAACCCAATGAAGCTTTTTGTGGTTTCAAGATTTTTAATATTCAATAAGCTTTGTGTGAAGATTGACGTAATATAATGAGTCGGTGATAATTTCCGGTAGCGTAGAAGTTAACCCGTGCGTCACGCATCAGAAAATACGCGTTCAATTCCCACATCTGCTATTTTTTTTTAAAGCATCTGAAAATGCAAGACTAAATACACATTGCGTTGAACAATTTTCTGACAACCAATTCTCGTCAAATATAATCTGTCAATACACGTCTTCATATTGAGATGGTTTGTATACTCAAGTTTAAAGGTTGATATCACTATGTGGATTTATCTATATACACCACTTTTAGGGCAAACGTTATAAATTGAATGTTTTATTTTGTGCTTAATCATCGAGACTGAAATGATAAACACTCACACTGGAATGAAAATAATATACAAGTATATTTCTGTCAAGACGTTTTTACATTGCGTAGATCCATATACTCTACTTTGGGAGCAAACATGGTAAAAAAAGAAGAAGAATCTTAATTGGTCAAGATATCACGGTCACCCTACGATGAAACAAGTACAATAGTATGTATATTACGCTCCTAAGTAAAAACACAGTGTCTTGCAAGTGATTTTTGTGTAGATACTGTATTTGCTATATGATACTATTTACTTAGTATGACAGTATAGCCATAAGTTATTCAACACTACTTGAATTAAGTACCTTTAAGTCATTAAATTGACACTTTAAGTTTACTTATTAGATACTTTAAGTTAATAATAAGATATTTCAAGTGACTTATAAGATAATTGTTATTAAAAATTCGAAAAGAAACTTTCGCGTGGCCTATATAAATCTCTCCAACTCACTCTCCTATGGTTCTGCGTCGTAATCTCTGGTACAGCTTAATACTAACGTCGTCACATTTGCATGTTTTTAAAATGCGCATATTAATAAGGATAACATAGTTTTCTCTTGAGTTGTATGAGTTTCTTATGAAAGACTCCAGAGGACGTTTACGACTTCATTAATTTGACAAAATAATAAATCACTACGACTCACTTTATCATATGAGATTAAAGTATTTATAAATTGAAATAACATTAGCTTGATGTTAATATAATTTTGATAAATATCTTAAAGCATATCGTATCTTGAATATCAGCTAATCGATTTATAATTCTAATACCATTTACGATTTGGAAGTGACAATTTAACACATCAGATACAGAATAATTTTATTAAGTTGTCGTTATCTGCCACAACCAAGAGTAGCTTATGATTCCTGAAAAGCTTTAATGGATTCATAGATATAACTTCGTCTCCTGAATTGTGTTTTACTACTAGATACACGCAATCAAACCAACGTTCTAATATACTTGTTTAAATTAACGAAGAAACGATATGGTCAGTTGTATTTCCATTAGTTTATCAGCATTCTAAGATGACTCTCAACACATCTTTGGTCAATAAATTGTTAGATAAAAAAATACCACGTGCTGATCTGGTGATGAAGTTGTAATTATCTAGAATTCTATATAAATCTCTGTATTTTAAAAACTTTATCGAGAAAATTGGTCTTTAATTGAGTGAATTGGTTGTCTGACATTGAATTTATCTATTTGGCATCCAGTTGTGCACCTTTAAATTTAAAAAAATATTGCAGGGTCGAGATTTGAATCTTTAACCTTTGGCTGCAAAGCGTACATGTTTGTCTCTTAACGACCAGTTAGCATATATTCTTGTTACGTATATATAATACGAGTTTTTACTCATATACGTTTCTGTATTTGCTGTGACTATCGGAAAATAAATTTAAATACAGAGTAAAATATGCTAATTAATATAATCTTCCCGGTAGCGTAGTTTGAGGTTTATGCGCCTAGCAATCTGGTGAATGTAGGTGTAATTCCAACACATGACGAATTTAAAAAAAAATAAAGAATACAGAACTGAATGCCCGTCGGGCAATTGAGCGATTGTGTGACAAACAATCCTCGTCAAAAAAAGTCTGTCAGGACGTCTTCACATTGCGGATATTCATATATTGGAGTTAATATCTTTACACAGTATGAGTGTGCCTCCCTTTGGGATGGGCATGGATTAAAAAAATATACACATATATAATTTATCGTAACTATTATGGAATTGAAATCATTGTTGAAAACGTTAATTGTATTCGATAAATTGTATATTCAATATCTTACTCGCATTTAAATACGAATGAATAGCCGTTATTTCAATAGAATCTCTATTTTTCATTGTATAATAATCTTTACAAGAAGAAAAAGTCTTCAAAAGGCTATATATATTATGTATTTAATGTTTTCAATGGAGCTACAAAACATTGCAAAATCTTAAAAAATGTGTAAGTTCTTTCCGGCGACAGGGATTTTTATAGACGCCTCATGGTATCCATATGCTTCACTTTAGCAGTATATTACTCGGTATTTCGAATTCGTGTTTTTACAATATACATTTTTGACTTATTTCATTGTTATGTTCAACGAAGGCTACGTTCTGCTTCATAGCTAATATTAAGGCTTATGTTATTTGTCTTTATAAACTGGTTATGTGGTGCCTTAACGCGTGCTATAATCTCGTGCACGGCAGAATAGCCATAGAAAATGTGCGCATATACGCGCTGTACTTGAATACACCATATCCACTCAAATATAACTGTTTTAAATAAACTGATATTTTAAACCCACAGTGACATCTTTTGAAATCATAGTGAAATATTAAGACGTGACATATTGTCAAGAATTATTGACATTATATTAATTTTAAAAAGAAGAATAAATTATCGGCCCTCCAGGTCCCACTATATGAACATCTCGCGGCATTTAAAAGGTTAATAGCTACAGATCTGCTATGTGGTGTCCATGTGATTCACTTTGACAGCAAATTAAAATAAATGTCGAACTTGTATTTTTAAGTATTTACTTTTGTCTCATACTATTGATACATACACGCAGTATTTTTAGCCTCAAAGCGAAAATGATTTACGTTTTGTTACCTGTATTAATTCCAAAAAGTTTATATATATT
The DNA here is from genome assembly GCA_022683975.1 of Rhyacophila evoluta. NCBI lineage: Eukaryota > Metazoa > Arthropoda > Insecta > Trichoptera > Rhyacophilidae > Rhyacophila > Rhyacophila evoluta. Next base: position 12,888 of record JAGVSQ010004987.1, on the reverse strand, counting down.
TCGACGGATTTCCATTTCAGTGCGTTGAAAGTGTGGCAGTAAATTTATGTATCATGAAAATAATTTTCATTTATGGTTATTTTTTTCCTTGCCTTGTTTTCACCATAACTTTTGGTACAGTGGTTTTTGCCTACATGATATGGCAGCAAAAAACAAATTATTAATCACATTCTCCTGACAATGGCGCAGTATTTATTTTAAACTTTTATTATTTGTTTTTATTATATTTTTATTGTGTTTACGTTTAAATGGGACATTCGCACATAAATGGGCTAAAGGGAAATTGTGTCACATATTTTTCCTGAGTTTTTCACTATTATAGTGTAACATGAAACACGCTCAGTGAACATAACTATCCACATCACGTTATGGATAGTATTACAGTATTTAGCAATAATTCAGAAGAAAATTCTTCAACTTGTATTATATGTGTACATGAATACTGTCAGAGGCTATGTCTGGCCAAGTTGTTTTATGCATGCAATGGCACACATATTTTTTTCGAATTACACAGTATGAAGATATCCACCTCGAGTAGAGTAGATGGATCTTCGTAATGTGAAGACGAAGAGATTATTTTTCACGAGAATCGTTTGTCAGACAATTGCTCAACCCAATAAGAATCCAATCCTGCACATTTACATTTTTAAAATCCAACAACAGATGGGAATTCGAATCCGCATTCACCGGATTGCTAGGCGCGCACGCTACCAACTACGTTAACCAGGGGGACTTTTAGACGGGAAGAAAATTAACTAGTGTATAATGAAAATATTTGTTTATATAAATTTTGAAAGTTTAATTCAATTTATAATTTATTTCTTGATCTATATATCTATAACATTATAAAAATATAATGCCTATATAACAGAATTGATATAAATCAAAAGTATGATTTTATTCAGGTGTATTATGTAGAAATAACAAATAGTGAAGTGTGTTATTCTTTTTCATGACATATGATATAAAATATTGTGTTCGTGAAAAATCAAGTTGTAACGAATAGTATTAAAAACTATATATTCATTCGTACCCTTCAATACTGTATGAGTAAAATTAGCTCCCTCTAAGTGACACCCCACAAATCACTTACCCTTAGAGATGGTTTCGCTATAAAAATGCTATTAAATAAAATTAAATTACGATATTTAAAAAGCCACATAACGTAATCATTTTTTCATTGACATTAAACGTAATCTGAGATTCTTCAGTAACTTTATAATGAACCATTAAACTGTGAGAATTCGTAAGGAATAAAAATTGATTCTCTATCTCATTTTAAATAATTTCCTGAAAAGCTCAAGCATAAAATCAGGAGTAAAAAATGATTTACCGCACTGATAACAAAATATTCATTAGGTAACCATCTCTTTTAAACTTATATCTTTTTATGTTAAACTATATTACACTGACTAAAACAAAACATTAATTTTTTAAATTAAATTACCTTATTTCCTCGATTATAAAACGCAAATTGTATACCACCGAATATGCCCCATCTATATGACTCATCCTTAGACCTGGTCTCAATCAAGCATATCCCTAAGCTTCAATATAAAGATCCGATATACTTTACTCAGCACAGTCGTCCTGGGAGTAAATATAAATTACACAAAACTTAAGCTGCCATATATTTAAGTGTACTGAAGTTTATTTGGTCAAACAATTATGTGAAGAGACCATCACGCTCGCAAATGATGCCGCATTTTTTTTAAATGCAATAAAATTCAGTTTTATAGAAACCGAATCAGATGGCCCGATGAGTTTAACAACTGGTGGGGCTGATATGAGTAACTCTCTCTATTCCGTATATCTTCTTAGAAATGTCTACAGTGTGTGATAGGAAACCTGTTCTAGATGACCAAACAATTATGTTGGCTGCTACATTAGCCCAAATTGGGATAGCTTGGGGGCAAAACTACCGTTGCTCATAATAAATTAGCTACTAAAATGGTCTGAAGTAAGAGAATTGTGAATGCATCATTTAATAGTTGCAAAAATATGTATGTGTTACTGTCTTAAGTAGATGCATCCCATCAGCCCTACCAGATTTTTACCGATGCATCAATTGCCATCTGACGGATGTCTTTCTTTCAAACATCTAGTCTGTTACTCTGCTCCTATACAGGTGGACTTAAATTAAAATCACTTGGAATTTTTTATACTATTTGTTTTAGAATGCGACATGTTTTATAATCAATGGAAATATACAATGTCTATATTGAATGCGACAATCGTGATGATTACTGGAAGTAATGGAGAAAGGGTACTTGATTTAGGTTTGTTTTATTTCGCTATACCTGAGAGACGTCTCAAATAAGACAGATAGCTTTTATACGTAGCCGTATATAAAAGAATTAATGCCATTGTCGGTAAGGATAATATGCGGATGCATAGCTTAAAATATTTTTAAAAATATATCAATAGTTAAAAACCTTTCCATCACATACACATCTATGGACATCCATTACTTTAGTGCCAATATTCTTAGATATTATCTTAAAAGAAAGATACTTTAATGATAAAAATCTTAAATACTTGTGTATACTTTTACAATAGTTCAACTAGTAATAAAATTTCGGTTTTTCGGATATTTAGAAAATATTACCGTAATAATCAAAACTGAGAATAAATATCTTTTTAGAAAAAAAACATTTATTCAATACCACATTCTCCCTTACATTATTAATAAATCAAGATCACCCATACTTGTATAAAATATTTATGTTAAAATATATATTTTTATAATATTTTATTTTAAAGAACTACGCTTTTAAACCTCACTCCTCTTGCGCAATAAAAAAATACATATACCTTTAGAAAGTTTTTCACTGCCCTCTTAAATATATTATCTGTTGTCATAAGAAATATAAATGGACAAGTAAAGAATACAAAAAGACTCAACGCCGGAAATATTCAAATTTATTTTCCATTTTCACCGTCTATTATCAAAGAAAATACTTTCAGCTACTATGCAGAGTAAAATTCTTTTCTCTCCCTTGTTATATATTTTTTTAATATGAGAATGTCAATAGCTTACTTGCTGTGAGCTTTTTGCCTCAAAACAGTTACGGGCAAAGTTAGAAAGCATTTAAAAGTATTTCACGGGGTAAATTTCACTCCACCACAAAGTCTTATATAATAAGTAATAAACAAAAAGGCTTTAATGTAAAACTGTAGTACCAGGGTATTAGTCGTTAATAAGGATACTAAATTTGTTAAAGAGGAAAGTTTGCGAAACTCATTTTCTTTACATCTTTTTTAATCTACATCGCGAAAGTTTAAGATCTATAATTACAAAAAATGTCAGCGAGGCTCATTTATAACCTTTTTCTTCTTTTTGGGGAATTACATATTTATCTTTGGCACGAACTTTCTCACACAAATAATACGATTTAGGACTCAATTAAATTTTATAATAATTGCTTCTCAATCACCAATTCGTTCGTTTTATTGTATATCTGGTTAATTCATATTGTTTTTATTTTTATCTATTCTGCATATTTTTTTTACAATTGAACTTATATGAAATTAGTTGCCTATGAAACAAAGCTCTATACCAAACTTTCGTTTTTTGTTGTATATTTTTTTGTTGTATATTTCCAAAAAAATTAATAAACAATATGAACTGAATACGCTGTCTTAATAATTTTAAATTATCTCCAATAGCTTATTTATTATATTGAACATTACTTTCACCCAACATGTTTCTGCCGATAGATATTTCTGTATTATTACATAATTATATAGACTGATATATTTGATTTCGATTCAATAAAATCGACAAAACATATAATATAACAAAAACTTCTTCTTTAGTATGAAAATAGAGCTTTTGAAATTGAAACATTGACATTTTTACGTAAATATTTGTTTACCAATTTATAATCCTAAATGATGGTCAATTTTTCCGAAAACTATTTTGGTTTAATAAGTAGCTTAAATTCTTTATATTCTTGTAAAATAATTTATATAAAACTAGTTTCATAAACATTTAGTTAGATATTATTTGATTTAGTCGAATATTGTTTGCATCACAATTGAAATAACTATCAACAAAAATAAATTCAAATAGTAAATTATTCAACCATTCAAGAATTTTGATTGTGTGTTTTTATATTAATTTATATATTTAAGACTTGAATTTTTAGTAACATTGTTTTTTTAATCTAATTTATTGACATCTAAGAAAAATATTTAAATCGAAACGAAATAATTAAACGAAAACGCTTCAATAAAATTAAGGAAAGCATTCTCAGGTTGTAGGACAATAATAATGTAGAAACAAATTACCTCTTGTTGGGGTAATTTGCAACATACTGGCAACACACACACAATCGTAGTCTGAGTAGAAAGGAGCTAATGGCGTAGCAATTAAATTATGCATTAAAAATGTGACAACTGCGTAAGGGTTGTTTGCGATGTAAAAGGATTACGTACTACCCCGTTTCCGCTCACTTTAACGGGTAATTTGTTTGGTGTTTACTCGTTGGCAGGTTTACTTTCAACTCCTGAGGGATGTGATAATGAATATTTTAATGGTACAATAAGCATTTTACCGTAACAGGTACTTAACAATAGTTTTAATATTCGTGGCTTCCAAATGCTTGCTTTACAATTCACAAAATGGAATGGCACTTACAAGAAAATTATTACTACATTTTAAACAAAAAACTTTTATTTTCTGACATTAGAAAAATTAGATAAGATAGTTTTCATAAAAAATATATTTTTGTTGGCAAATGTATATTATTAATGTATAACACCAAAGAGGCATTCTAAGCGAATAAGAATAATAAATTGAGGGGTATATTTCCAAAGTGAACGTACTTCCTCTTTTTTTAACGGAGAAGATTTTGAAAAAGTATTTTTTGTACAGAATCACCACATAGCATGTAAACCAAAAAAAAAATTGATTAAAAAAATAAACATGATTTATGGTTCATTTATACAGAAAATATTTGTTCAATAATACGTTCGACTCTAATTTTTGACATATTATAATAAGTTCGCTTTGAAAATATAACCCTCAATTATACTTTCTTCCATGGTTGAAAGAAAATTATCATCGATGATCAAACAATATTATTTCTTTGCATTCTGTTCTTAAATAATATTAAATTATTCATATTTCTTTATGATATTAATTTATAATCTTGGTATCTAAGTAAGTAATAAGATTAATCTTTCATATTTCCAAAATATATAGACCTCAAAACGTTGTTGTATTGTTACAGTATAATCATTGTTCCATAAATATTTTGTTATGATAAAATATACATTTAACAGCAAAATTCTGTAACAATAATATGTTTAAAGCCACCTTAGTGTTCTTGGTAAATCCCTAGATATTATTATTTACAAGAACTTTTGCCAATTTCAACCGGTCTATTTCAAAATTGTATATTACGTTTAACCAAACCATTTTACAGTATATTTTGAAGTACCTTACACCGCACAGTAAGCTCAAACTATCTTAATATGATTACAATACATCGAACCGTTTTTTCTTTGCAAATTCTGATCTTGTTAAGAGTACTATACGAATAACCCAAAGCTTTAAAATTGAAAAAAACACAAAGCTACACAGTGTTTTATATTTGATAGATATTCATATTAAAGAATAAATCGTTGAATATAAATATATATATATATGTATATAAATATAAATATTACTTCGTCTCCAATAAACAAAATATAACAAAATTTCTTACAATTCCATTATAAAATTTTTGTATTTTTTGACAATCATGGACATGCATTAGTTTGTACAAAAAGTAGAATTTTTAACAGTCAAAAATTTAATAGATTTAAAAATACTGTTAATATATTTTATAGGGTTTCTCTTCTGTGTATTTATATTTATCAGTCATAAGAATTGGTTCATTGCTCAGAATTATTCATACAATTTAAACAATTTTTACTTTATTCAAGATATAAATTTGGAAACTTGATTAATTTAAATATGTATGATTTAAAATAGTAGTGTTTTTGTCAATTTAATATTTTAAGCCACTTAATACTTTAAATAAATTATTGAGCGTATTTTCTCTAGATAACTATTGTTAGATAATTTTATACGATTGCATGTGATGATCACAATTATATTTTTTAGGTGAATGGAAAAATTTACACAGTAATATATCAATATTTCTCATTACTTATTTGCGTATCGGTTTTAATTTAACATATTTAGGTTAACTTCTGTCTCTAGTAAATTTAATAAAGTAAGCATATTATTTGGATTAAAGATCTGATTATCAGAAAAATATCTAAAAATTATCCATCAATAATCTTTTTACTAGATTCTCTGTTTCTGGAAATTTTCACATTGTAGTACATTGTATGCTCCATTCTTGTAGCCAACTTTGTAAAAAAGTATACAAGCATGTAATACTTAGAGAAAAAAAATACTTGAAAGTGCACTCATATCTAATAGATATTCTCGTTAATATAAAAGCTTCGTTGATTATAATTAACATAATGCGAGGCAACTTTTGTGAAAAATTTAATCTAGCAACAACAACAGCCATCTACGCTTAAAATAACTAACGCGACAAAAAAATAATGCAATTCTTCAATGTCTCGTTAATGTATATAGTATATCCAGTATCTTGTGTAGTCCACGAAACTATGGCGTAGACTCTACGCTGTAGAGTTTAGCGTGGAACTGTGCTACGCGAGGTATTCCGCGCTTTTCCTAGGTTATTGTTTCCGCTCCAATGAGCTGCAAAAAGATTCTGTCGTCTGCGCCAGGGTTTTCCCCGCTCAGTGGTTTGCCAAAATGTATGAACTTCTCTATAAAAATTGTCGAATGGATAATTCTGTTGTAGTAGCCATGTCAAACTTTTAGCAATATCGGGAATGACTTCAAAAATAACTGCAAGCAGATAGATGTATTATTGTATAATATGAGTTAAATAAGTGTGTAGAATTTGAACACTTATATTTACATCATACGTCATGACTAAAATTGGCTTTCGGTTGTATGCATTTATAACGAGAATGAGAAAAAATATTTTTAATTTATGAAATCGTAACGTCTTCTTCAAAAGTAAATTATAGCATATTTTTTATCTTCAAAACATCTAAAAAAAATTAGTCACCCAGTATTTAAAATAAATATATTTTATTACATCCGTGATAGAATGCAATATATCTAACTATTAAACGTTCATCAGGCGGATAAAACACTTGTGTATTAAAGGATTTGAAACAAAAGTTGTGAAAAATATTTGAAAACTACCTAAAATAACTATTAAGTTAATTGGATAACAATAATCACCAGTTTCACACAACTTGATAGGATATCATTATATTTTTTGCAGCTTATAGCTAAAAATCTATTTTGCGTATATTAATCTAGTAGTATTATTTTTAATGTTACATTAAATAATATATTGTTATTCCGGTAAATTTTAACGTTCTTAATGGTATTTAACTTCTAAAATTGACTGAATCAGTAAAATTTACTTTAATTTATCAAAAATACATTAGTTTCATATTTAAATGCAAACGCTTTCTTTGTTTCATAATATATACACCTAATATTCATCATATCTAATATAACAAATTCAAAGTAGTGATAAATAGTGACAATATACTGGATTGTATGCTATATGATCTAGATATAATATAATTTTAAGTCTTGTTCAAACTTATACATTGTACATTTCATTTGTACAATTGTACATTTCAAGGATAATGTATTATTTCTGATTGATAGATTCCATACTAAAAGTTAGTGGAAAAATTAACCCTAAAATGAATCTTGTATTACATCGCAGTACCCCGTTTTAAAAAAGTTTGACATCGCTGAAATATGCCACGTAATATATTAAAATACATAAAGCTGGCACATCCGAGCTTTCCAATAAAATTCATAGATGACCTATATAATATCTATGTACATCGAAATCACTATTGGAAACCGAGGAGATTTAGCAAGACTGGCTTTAAGGATGCAGACTAACATATTGAAAATTCCTTATTTTATTGCAAGACCGTTGAATATGTGTCTATACTTTCGTACGTTTAATAAATTCTGCAAGTACTAAACTTAAGAGCAAACTAAGGATATAAATGTATCTCTGCAATATCAAATTGAAATAGTTTATTTTACTTTGTCCTCGGATTATTACTTCTATCAAAACTACTTTAATTTGTTAAAGTATTTGAACTTTTTATCCTCACATATTCACAAATCGTAATACTTTATTTAGAAATTAATGTATTTTGTATAAAATATTTCATTTAATAAATCAACTATAAAAAGAAAGAAGGACGGAACCTTCAGATTTTTCAAAATAACTTTTTTCGTTAATCACAACGTATACATGCTCTAGAAAATAATGTTAGCTGCAAATACTATATTTTTATCTGAACTTAGCTTTAAATAAAGGAGAGCTTTTGAAATTCGGGGCCAGAATAAAAAACCACACCAATTTTATTGATTTTCCATAAATAATTTTTAACATCAATAATATATCGGGTAAATAAAATACCCGGTAGCGTAGTTGGTAGCGTGTGCGCCTAGCAATTTGGGAAACGCGGGTTCGATTCCCTATCTGTCGGATATTTTTAAATCCAAAAATGCAAGACTGTATGCCCATTGGGTTGAGCAATTGTGATTCATATGCTCCACTTTGAAAGCGAACATGGTATAAAAAACACCAGTTCTAGTCTGCATATATTTCAAGATCATATATATTTCATTTTTTGTATACCTAATCTTTTAATATTTATATTATCTATTTACAATAATAAAATAGACGTTTTTTTTGCTGTGTGGATTGTGTGAAGGTTACGTCATTTTTATTTTCTAGTTTCAGTACGATATAATATATTGTTTTTGATTTATGATAATGAAAGAAAATATTAAAAATAAAACGATCAGAAAATCTCAATGTCCTTTTTATATACATACTCTTATATATCTAATCAATTGGCATAAAAACGTAGTCAGATATATAAGAAAGTTACAGTATTCAGTTACATAGAATTAAAGGACTTAGTACAACAAAACTGAAAACAAGAAAGATTCGAGTTTTTAAAAGAAAAATCAAAAAGAAAAATGTTACATGGTGAAAACTCTTTTTGTATAAGTAACAATACGAGATAAGATTTTTATCCCTCAAAACGCTGGAGAGGCGCCCCTTAAGCAAGTTAGAATAGAACTTTATGATTTGATTCGCTAGAGGAGAGTAATTTACAAAACTAAGAACGGTCTCCTTTGTAGTAAACATTTATGTTTTCATACTTTGTCGTATAATACAGAGGTAACCATTTTTTCTAAGTACATATTAGACACTGGAAGTTATTTAGTCAGTTTTCATTTTATTATAGAATACATCGGAATACACTGTAATACCTATATAAAATAATGGAAAATATATATGGCAACTAACTTGAAATTTAATACTAAATAATTAACAAAGTATGTATATGTTACTGTAAATTATTGAAAAGATTAAAAAGTATTATGGTTTAAATACACTACAATAGTTCGTGCTATCAAATGTATAATATATAATTTAAGTAAAACATGACGGTTGATTTTATTATAATTATATTATCCGCTCTGAAGAAACTATGGATGTTATAATTGAAAGAATTATTTTGACTCATTGCTCTTCACGAAAATTGATAGTCCATTTCCACTTAGTTTTTGGACATTCAGCCCTGTATCTTATGTTTTTCAATTCCAAAACCAGTGGCAGGATTTTAATTCTCAATATTCTACATTAAAGCTTTCATGTTTGCAAACTTGGATTGAATTGACGAAATTTTTTAATTAATAAAAAATATCATAAAATAAAATTACAATAATAGAATTCAAAAAACTAATACTAATTATTTAACTCAGATATAAATTGGCATCGAATATTAAAACGTATATATGCTTGATACCTCTGATAAAACTTTTACACTTTGGAAGTATTTTACAATAGCGTACTAAGTTTTCAACGAACCATGCATAGTCTGATTAAATAAAACAATTCTTAGTTCTCTCTTTTGCACATTTATAGCATATATACTTTTTTTATAAAATTACACGTGTGAGTTCTTTTTGCTGAAATTAGTTCACATACATAAAAGCTACCATAATCACATGATCTCCGAAATTTGGTAAGGTAATTACAAAAAGGTATGAGAAAAAAAGTGGATAAGATTTTTTAATATCCAACACTTGATATTTTAGTGGACATGGAATAAATCTGTGTGCATAAATCTTACAATCTTAGTGATATACTAGTGAGAAAGACTTAAATTGATATAGATAATTCGCAAAAGAAAAACTGTGTAAATCCAAACGAATGAGAGGTTTCCTCAGAAGCGGTGAAGAAAAAGTATGTAATATGATAAAAAAAATCGCAACGGTTTACTCAAGTTATGTGATTTCGTGTAAATCCAGTGAAGCAGAGACTATTAATAAAGCGTGAAAACAAATAAAGGCACAAAACAAACTGAGGTGGAAATGTTTTTTGAAGGTCCTTTGTCCTACTTAAGCTTGATGGAAATGAATGGTAATACAAGAGAAGTAAGATCGCGGAACAAATAACTTATATATATTTTTTTTTTATTTATTTATAAAACTGACCCAGAAACAATATTCACTAATAAAGTTTATTTGACTGAAAGAAATATAATCACATAACTTCACTAATTTCATAACTTTTTGTACCAAATAACAAATATATTTTTACTTTTTTAGGTCAAGTAAATATGGATTTTTTGAGACAAAAATAAACATCTATTTAAAGAAAACATATATATAGTCAATATTTTTGAGTTAAAATACCATCTTCTAATTTAGATCTTTTATTGAATACAATATTTTTCAGAAGGCAGTAATGCCTTTTCACAAAGAAAATATATGATATATTTCTCTTTTATATTTTATTTGTATTTAATTAATGCCTCTTCGTATTTTCGTGCGAAATATGTATTAAGAGGTGATCTTTGATATTGTTTTGAATTTTAATATTAATTCCTCTGTTTAGTAATAAATATCTCAAAGTATGACACAAACTTTTTGTCATCAATTCGATGAAAAAATAAATTCCAATTTACCTAATGAGATTGTTTGGTATATTAAGAGAGAAGTCACTTACGTATGACTATATTTGTTTGTGGTAGAATATTAAAGCAAGCAATATAAATAGAGATAATCCCCAAGTATTAGTGCGTGATGATAATTTATGCTATTACGTTGTATAAGTTTATTTTAATTATTTTTCATGTAATATTTTAGATATTATTATGACGTTGTATAATTATTAATATCGTTATTAAAAAATGACAGTATTTTTCATCATCAAGTATTAGTATTACAACACGTAAATTTTATGAGAATTTGTACCATTGTAAACGACAACATAATCTTTTAGATGGAGATAAATTGTAGATAATTTATTCATTAATTCGAAATAGTTTTCTGTCAAGTAAACCTAGTTGAGTAATATGAGTATATAAATTTCATTTTTAAAGTGTCCTTCGGTTACTCCAAGGTGAGTCTCCATTATCTCTCTAAAAGAATAAATTAATTTTGTAACATAGGGCGATAGTGCTATTCTACTTAATTTTATTTCATTGCAACATTGTAATACAGATAATAAAAAATAAGCACATTGTCCTCTTTTAAATATACGGTAATTGTGGACTTTTAACTGGCAAAGGTTTTTATAGTATCAATATTATCTTCCAATAATGAAAACAGCCTTTTGGCGTTAAAAATTTGTGTAATCTTGAAGCCTTTTAATAATAGTTAAAAATAATAAGATTTTAATGGAATTAATAATACTGCGCATGTTTGTATAAGTAGATATGCATCCATTATATTTTTTAATACAATCATATCAATATACAATTAATAGATAACAGCACTATATATTTATTATAATATAAATACACAACAATTATTTAGTATCACTGGGAGATAGTTTCTGACCTCAGAACTATATTTGGCGTACCGATTGTTTAATTTATGATGTGTGGCTAGTTTTCCTGTAGATTAATTAATATTGATAAGCCATTCTATCCCGTGCATATCCTTAGGGAGTTGACCAAACGCTTAGTTAATAATGTTATAAAATATCTGTTAACTAACCCATATACTGAAAATACTATATCAGTTATTTTATGAATTTTCTCTGTCATACAGAAGGATCATATTTCAGATTATGGCGTTAGTAGGATTCATTTTAATTTAAGGTATAAATGAATATTTATTAAAATAATTAATTGAGAAAAAAACAACTTCGACTTACTCATTTAAGAAATTCGTGTGCAAACATTCTTAATTTTATATTTACAAAGCCATTTGATAAATGAGTGAAAAAACCATTCATAAAATTATTTAGCAAGTAAAATTTATCGAGATGTGAGATAGTTATTTTTATATTTTTTTATATATCGCTATACCATAATGTTTTGCACCGTTTTAGGACATGAACAGAAGAGGGAGTTGTATTAGATCTGCATGATAAAGGCAATGGATCTTTACAAACAGAATTAGCATCAATTTTGTTCTCGTTTTGAGCTATTTTTTTCCCTTTGCAATCAACAATGTAATGAATTATTAAACACTGTTTATATGTATACACCGAGTGACCGTAATTTTTTTTGAAAAATTCAGCACATAACTTCAAAATTGCATAAAAGATACCAGAAAATAAAACACGTGACGCTATCGCCTTTTTCGATAATTGTAATGGGTACAACTTTAAACACGTTCTATCAAATGGATTTAAGCTGAAAATGCCAAATGAATATCTGAATTTAGTTGAAATTGTCTGTCAAATTTTCGGCCATAAAAAAACTTCTACCGCAATCAATTTTGATAAATAAAACACCAATTTTAATCGTTATCTACTTCTTCGCTGTGTC
>JAGVSQ010004986.1:0-18407 GCA_022683975.1 Rhyacophila evoluta | reverse complement strand
CTATCATTAGTGAAATTAATAACTATCATTAGTGATAGTAAATCCCTAATATAATAGAATTAACTAACCTAACCTAACTTAACCAATTATTCTAATATGAAATATGGTAAATAAAACTTTAGTTTAATTCTTTGCGTAGTTAAAGGTTCTATCTATTTAATATTTACTTCCTCTCAAGATCATTAAGTGGATGATTTTTTGCATCTCCTATAAAATTTATTCTGTGTGGGTTACATCATTTTTTATTTTAACAGTCGATTTATATACATTAGTGGCATAATAGGTGATAATCAGACATATTATTATATCTCTAATATCAATACAATATCTCATTAAATCGATGAAAGTGTTCTGGAAGTTCATAGTTACCATCAAATTATTAGATCATCTCGTATTCAAGTGTCTTAAATTAAAAAAAATGGTCGAATTTATAAGAAATATTATCTATATATAATATGTAGTATGTATTATATTCTGTGAATGTCCATATCTTCCGGTAAACGTTGTAATAAAAATAAATGTGGCAATTTTTTGGCAAAAATTTACTAACCGCTTTCATGTGTGTGTTATCGCATAAGATAATAAGTCATTTGGGCTATAATAGAAGAAAATCTCTGTTGAATACAATGCTGCAAAGATAAAAAAGATACCAATTTTACAAAGGACTTTTTCATAACATAATAATCGGGTTTCTTACAGACGTTATATTCATATTGCTTCTAATCTTGTATCGGAACAATTTTAATTGAATTTTCTTAAGTCCCGGGACAAAGTTTTATGAGACATTCCAACGAGTGTAAGGAGCGAACCGAACAAGAACCTTCCTTATCTTTGAGCGAGCTATCGGAGTAGAACTAATTTGTATGCAATGATACCGTATTGCACAGTATCGCTTGAGGTACTTATTTAAGCTTTATGCATCGAAAATTCAACTCAAAGAATTTAATTATCAATACACATTATTAGAATAGAGCTTCTACGAAAGTTTTGAAGCTTTTTACTCAATTGTTTATACATGAAAAACTTTTCTAATACTACTTTCATATAAAAAACGAATAGATAACTTATGATTGAATTAAAGACTATACGTGTTTTATAAACTTCTGCATATAATATAATCTCATTTATATTTCAATTGTATACTTAAAATATTCTGGCTAAAGCTTTAATATTTAATTAATATTCACAGTTATTTGACGTGTAAGAAAATCTAAAAGCTTTCATTAAGTCCGGTCATAAATTTATTTGAACTATGTTTGTTTCAAAATAAGAGCATACGAATCTTAACAGTGTGAAAATAAATGAATTATATGAATATTTGTGATTTTTTCTCAAAAATTAGTCGTCAGTCAATTGCTTAACGAATTTTGCATCCAATCCTGTATCTGTTCATTTGAAAACATTCTGTAGATAAGAGATTTGAATCATTGTCATACAGAAATGCGGATTAGGAAGCGCGCATGCTAACATTTAGGCTAGTATCAATTTAGTTTAAATACAACTAGATTTGTTTATGACTAAAAGCTCGAGTTTAAAATAGAAAACTTTTTAGATTTGATTTACTATTGGATATCCCTGAAATATATTCATTAAACTTCCAAATGAAGAAACACTGTTCTCTTTATATTGTCTGAATATTTTAAAACTGGCTGAATACTTAGACATGATGGTTTATTAGTTATTGAAAATTATTCAATTCCTAAGTACTAAGGTTAAACGTTTAAGCTTTCTCTACCAACTTTTGAAAATTGCACAACTTAAATATATTTCATTTATAATTTGCACGAATAAAATTTAACAAGGTTTTATTGTATAATTATAAATAATCTATTGACAGGTGAAATTATTATGCAATGAAAATAAAACAAATAGAGTAGTTACAAATATTCCCCCAGTTATAATATAGGAAGATAAATGCTGTTGTAAATTTAAGTTAATAGATGCCTTAACGAGAATAATTTAATTTAAAAACAGAAAATACATGTCTTAGAAGCTGGTCAAGCAATAATATTTTATTCAAAGTGTTATAAAGGTCGCTATATTATAAATAAAAATAAAGAATTGTTGTATTAACTATAAGAATTATACTGTAATTGTTCTATAAATCCTTAAGGTACATGTATATGATGATTTTTTTTTAAATACTTAATTTCATTGTTGAGCATGAGTGGTCAAAAGCAAAACCGCCAGTGTCCAAAACAAAATCACTTATTAATACATATAATACAAAATATATACGTCTGTCTGCCACTAAAACTTCTCCCAAGCCGTTAAAATTAGCCTCATGAAATTTCCACATTTCATTTTGATTACTATTCCCATGTTAATTGTTTTAAATTCAATTGTTACTTAGCTTGTTCAGGATGATAAACAGGATATTTAAAAGATTATATGTAGCCAAATGTTAAAATGAACTTGTAGCAAGGTATGAATAAAAATAATTTTAGTAAAAAACTAGTTTGAATCTATCCTAGACAAAGCCGAGTGATGAAGGTTGTAAAACATAGTGGTATTATTTTAACAAGTCTTACTAATGTTACAAGGATACCAATAAATCAAAAAAGAAGATTTTTAGTAGAACTACAATATATATATTATATATATTTATATTTGTAAATATTTATATAATCTATAAAATGATAGCTTATTATCTATTTATATATCTAGACGCAAAACGCATATCTTTCATCTATAAAGTTACTTCAATGAATTAATATAATATTATGCACTCTGAAATTTTGATGTTAAACGTTGTCTACCTTCTCCGTTATTACGTATTGGACTTAAGAATAGTTTTGAATGCACACAAATTATATCATAAAGTCTTGTATTTATTTTTGTTATAAAAAAGCATTATCTGGTCTTGAGAAGGCGATTATCTGCGAGAGATGCGTCTTAAGTTGCAGAATAATGCGGTTTGCTTGTCTGCATAAGACAGTGATAAGAGAAAACAAACGCAATGCCTTCTTACCCAACACTTAGGAATAATTGAATTAATATTATATGAACAGAATCAAAGTAATAGCCTTAGCAATTTTCAAATATAAACGTAGATTAATATAATATAATACTGTAAAAAATCGAATGGAAGTAATGCTCAGTTTTTTCAAGATAGTTTTTTCCATATCCATTTAAATTAATATAATCCACTTTCAGAGTAGACATGTTAATAAACAATATATATAATATAGTACAATTATGTTAAAACTAATATTAATATTAATTAAAAAAATGATATATAGCATAGTAACTGAAAAACAACGGTATTAAGAATAATCTGTATTTAATCTTAAATTTATATATTCACTAGAACTACTAATGTATAAACTATTTAGCATTTATATGTTTACGAGTAAAGATTCACTGCGATTTTTGTCTCTATCCTTATTTGAAGTTCGGTACACAAAACCTTATGATGTATTTTAAAAAAGTCGTATAGTTTTTTACAATAATTTTTATTTTAAAACGTTACAAACACATGTATCCGTATAAAGACAGTTGGTTTTTCACGAAGAAAAGCCAAACAATTATTTAATTCAAAATTTGGCTTTAATTTCTGTGTTTTGTTTGATTCTACCGGACTCAAATTTATAACATATGGTGCCGATCTATTCCCAAATATGCACACTTACCCACTCAAACACCAATGTAATAAATTACTAGTGTTAATTCATTCTATATATTATATTATTATCAATGCAGTATACTATTATACAGGGTTACTCAACCATGCAGCCCTTGACGTCTTTTTTGTGACCATGTAAGCTATATTTATGACGTACAATTAAAATTTGAATCAAATGAATAAACAAACGAAACCATTGTGTCTTTATTACGATACAAATATAGTTTTTTGTTGGTTCAACGAATGTTTTCTTTTCATATCAACAGTAATTGAATATCGGTTTTTTTCTGATTGAACATTTCCTATATATATCTGCATTAAAAATTCAAATCAATCACGTACAAAAAATAATAAATGCTAATATCTTTGTAAAGCAAAATCAGTTATATCAAAAACTATTGGAACAAAGTTTGCCATCATTATAATTAATATTGTATAACGCCCTCTAAAAAATTTTGGACTTCATTGTTGCCCTTGGAAACAGTCGTGTTGGCCAGACCTGCCATGGATAAGCTTAAAATAAAGCTTTACACACACTTAGCAATGAAATAGATCACGAAATTAGATTTGTAAGTAATTCGCCAAATATTATAGCTATCTATGATTGGGTCTTACTATCTTCATAAATTCAATAACCAAACAGCTTTGTTGGAAGAACTTTCATAAACAATTACTACCCGGAACTTAAAAAAGTTTATCCTTTTCGAAACTTTGTGATCTGATATGCCACATTTTCAGCAGTCGTTGAATTTAATAATTAATTTTATCACGATCTTTTGATTATTTATTTTTGAAAACATCCGAAATTTATAAATAAATTGCTAAATTTATCAGTAATAATATATGTAAGAATTTATTATTACTAATCAAGTTATTATATTTACTTATCAACTTCTTACTGCAATAGTCTTGTATTTAAACCTTTTACAAAAACTTTTTAACCTTATTTATAAGAATATACATATAAAAGCTATCATGCAGCAATTCTTGTAACTCAAATATCAATCTCAATAAGCAAATTTCGGACTATAGTTTTAATTTCTTACTAATAAATAGCGTTAAGGCAAGTTTTCGTAATATTTTTAAATAGAAAGTCTTGGAAGTAAGCTAACGATGTAACATTAACATAATACATAACATAATATTAACAATATGGTACAATATAATTGAGGACGGTATTTCTTATAAGTGAATCTAGTTTGTCAAAATTTAAAAGTGAATATTTGAACAAGTATTTTTTTGTATAAAATGATTTATAATATTAAAAAAAAAGTTCTACTGGTTTGTATGCTAAGTTGTTGTTTTAAACGAAAATTCTGGTTCAAATCTTACCCTTTTTATTTTGGCATATTGCAATAATTACACTTTGGAAATTTACTCAATTAATTTTGTTGAATATTTAATAGACCAACGTTACATTGAAATATTATATTACCATAGTCTCCAGTAAATCTTCTTATATCAGTGTCAAGTAATGAATTTTTAATCCCTTTATAACACATACTGCATTAGCTAAGATTCTAAAGTGCAACTTAGATATCAAAATATGATTGGAATTAAGCAATGTTTGTTTTATATTTTGTAACCAGAGCTTTGAAAGTTCCTATTCTTCCTTGTAAAATTAAATATTAATATATTGTGTGATGTGTCCCAGGAAAAACCATTAAAAAATATATCAATTTGTACTATATGTTGATTTCTCTATAGGTAACGTATATGATTTTTTTAGCAAGCGTGTTAGCATGCGACTTTTATTGTAGCGAATAGTTTTTAATACTGTTCAAATAAACTTTATTATAAATGAATAATGTTTTTTTTTTGTAATTAAAATTAAATAATGAATTACTATTTAAATTAATTTATTATTAACTAGCTGTTCCCAGCCACGCGTTGTGGCTCAGTCTGGTCAAAAAACATTGATACAAAAACGCCCGCGTTTACCAATCATTGACCAGAATTACAATATGAGCATAATTTTAGATTATAGGAAGTCATAAAAATCATTAATCAAATATGAAACTTTACAACAGTTTTAACTTAAGGTGGTGAAAAATCTTAACGCATTCAAACACTGTGAGTATAATTACGAACACTGATTTTTAAGCTTCATAAAATGTTATTTACTATTCTTTTATACTTTGAAAGTTATAGCTTTATAATTAACTAACAATCTTTAATATAAATGAAATAAATGTAACCATTTATTAATGATACAGTGCCAATGATTGAAAATAAAATCTATTTCGCAATGAAATTTAACAGGGTTCATGGTGGTCAGGGGTCCTAGTTTTATAATGTCAATGCAGAGTATCTTTAAACATTGAATATCAATTAAAATACAGGTGATAGATAATAAGCAACGTATGTATTACAAGGATAAAATAAATAAAATATCTGTAAATTAATATTTTACAGGCCTTTGAACCAACATTTTTATTATTTAGAAAACTGTGAAAATTGCACATTTTTTTGTCTTGATTGACCCACAATCACATGTTATCAACAGGGAAATAATTATTTCGTCTCTTGTTATTAATGCAAATCTAAATGGGTTATCTTTTTATATGTTTAGTGCGAACATTAAACAAATATTCGATGTTTTATTATTTATTATAAGCTGACGTAATTAAATGGTATTATTGATTTTATAATGTGATAAAATTTTAAAGTTGCAAGCGATGTAGTATCAATATGTAAACATTAGCGTTGGATTAAATATACACTTCATGCTTGGTAAAAATTAATTTATAAATAACACGAGAGAAATTGCGGTGTTTTTATAGGTTGGTAAAACTGATATTCTATTATCACCTGGTTATTGTTTCTGTAAACATTATTATACTGGAGTGCAGACTATACACAATAATAATTACAGTTACCGTGTTTATTTACTACAGGGGCATAACATAATATGTATTTTTAAATACTTTATTTTGATAGAAAATTATCACAAAAACTTTTTAAGATCTGTAACATATATTGAATAATTATAAACTTACAGTTACAGCTTAATATTACAGCTAAGTAACTTAAAACATTTTTTTATTGAATTTTGTATGGTAGCCGGCAAAATTCACGAGAAATTGTGCAAAAAAATGAAATAATATACCAACATCTCTCGTCAATATTTATAAGCAAGCTAAAGAAACGTATTTAAAACGTGGCCTAGTTATTTGTTATAGGAAAGAAACGTAGGAGGTAAGACTCATATATGAGTTCATGACCACCAATTAATGTTATATCGAGACACATTTATTATGAATCATCGACTGTTAAGCTTTTTTAATTCGATATGAATTTCTATAGTGTGAAAATTATCACTCCAAAAGCAAAGTATGTAAATGTTTGCAATGTGAAGACTTATTTTTCTTTTTGTTCACGAAAATTGATCATAACCAAATGATCAACTCAAAGGGTTCATTACTGCATATTTAGATATTTTAAAATTGAAATTGTTTAATTCGAACTTGCAACCTCGTATTGTTATATATCTAATCTATTCACAATAAAAATAACTTATTTTCCCAAATATTTATATATATTATACCATATTCGCTCTCAAAGCGGATCATATGCATCTACGCAATCTGAAAATATCCTCTTTAAAATGGAGTATATGGATCTCCGCATTGTGAAAACGT
Organism: Rhyacophila evoluta; assembly: GCA_022683975.1. Taxonomy (NCBI): domain Eukaryota; kingdom Metazoa; phylum Arthropoda; class Insecta; order Trichoptera; family Rhyacophilidae; genus Rhyacophila; species Rhyacophila evoluta. The sequence goes on along the minus strand of JAGVSQ010004986.1, from coordinate 11,141 downwards.
CTTGACAGATATTTTTCGCTAGAATGTTTTGTCAAACAATTGCTCAATAAAATGGCTATACAGTCCTGCATTTTTGGATTTTCAAAAATCCACAGACGTGGGATCGATCCCACATTTCCCGGATTTATAGGCACGCACGCTAACCTTTATGCTACTTCTAATATCATTATACTTTGGCAATTTTTAAAACTTATAAATAGGTCAAATCTCTTTAAAATGAATACAAACATGAAGATATTTCTAGAATAATGTATATTATTTGATATCTCGAACAAACGTTAATACACAACCTAATAATATTTTACTATTATCAGTATTATGAAATATCAGTATAACGAAATAAATAGAGAAGTCAGCGAGTTTCGTTATAGTTGAAATCGATTTATATATCTTATTTAAGTCTGTATAAAAAAAATCAACATTCTATTTTACAAAGTTTTATTATTGAGTCATAAATAATTATATTTTCAGTTAATATTTCTTTTGGCAAACCGCAAGTAACTTTTTTGTGAATACATTATATATTAAACTATTTTGATACTTGATGTTTATAATATAAAGCCTTGGCGAAATATAATATATATTAGAGTTGTTGTTATGTTCTTATATATATAAAATAGTAGATATATGAACGATCATTCTCTCACATAATACAGTATTTATAAAAATGATTGACAATCGTTTATACCGCATTCACTAATAACTTATAATCAAACTACAAAAATATGTTAGCACGACATAAAAAAGTAAAAAGCACATTAGTTGTCTTTTCCTTTGGAGTATTTTGTATTAAGCCCACTATTTTTCTTGGAAAACTTTCGTAAAAATAATTTTCCACAATTTTGAAAGAGACAATTTTTGATCTCACAGTAATAATATAATACCTTATCGTCAACTTGTACATTTCCTCGGTCGAAATATTGACACTTTGTAAATTGTATTTGTCGTATAAAAGTTTATCTGGAAGCTTTTTTCTGTAATGAGTGTATTGACAAAAAGTTTCATGGTTATTTATGTATTATTATTAACCATTTCTACTAAGTGGTACTCACAAACATCATCACAAACTTATTATGACGTTATGTCGTATACAAAGTGACTTTTTCAACTTTGTAATTTATCATTTATATCAAAACCTCATCATAGACTAAATAACATTTTATTAAATATTACATACATTACTATATAACCATTCCTCAATTTATGATATAAACACCATAGTTATATAGACTCTTGAAATACACCTAATTCAACTAATTTTCTGATTTTGGGTTTGTCACGTGAATGATTTAGATGTACCTTTCGTGTAACAAGGGTATGTCGATATAATTCTGTCGATAATGATAATTTACTAAATAAATTATTCCCGCGGTGTCGCACGTGATATATATTTAAGTAACATATATGACATATTACTTATTGGTGTAGCATATACATAATTTGGTATGACATATAGCAAGATTTATAATAAGATAATAATTTTATAACATTGAGAAATAATCAGTTTTACATGTACTAATACAATATGTGTCTAGTGAGATATTTCTGTTAACGATGGTATTTTTCCGACTTATGCGTGGTTTAATTGATAACTCTGCCACTCTGACTAATATTGGTCTGTAAGTCTATGATAACTATTTGGGAAATCGAGCACAGCAGCAGTTTTTTATTCCTAAATGCAGTACTAACCTGCCAGTGCAGAGAATAATAGTGATTTTTAACGAAATTTCTTCTGTTATTGATATTGTCCACCTGAATGAGAGTGAGTTTAGATTGATATATCTTTACTAAAGTGTTAAGATCTTTACTGAAATATTGTATTGATATTGCGACACGCGTGTTATTTTTTTTTATAAAAAATGTAAATGACAATAATAACCGACGCTTGATTAGTAAACCTTGAATTTTGAATGAGTAAAACTTAGAAGCACTTTTTGATACTAGTAAAAACAACCAATACCTGATATATTAACTTTCAGTATTCAGCCACATATAATTTATTTAATCTGAATCAATAAAAACAATTTCATTTTTTCCATTCTGTGGCCAGTTCTAAAACTACAGTAATAATTGTTGATTACTTAGTAAATCTCAGTTGGGCTATTCATAGTGAATAATTATTCTCTTAGTTTGTAACGCTTGTCTGAATTTACCATAAAGTTATCACTGATACTATACCATTTCAATTTTAGTCTCTGAATTTGTATAGGCAAGAACGTAATGTATGAGCCCTAGGGTGGCTATAGTTAACCCTTATACGTAAATTAATCTCTTAATTGCAACACTAAAGCTGTCATATTGATTGTGACAATACATAATATTGTTACCATTTGTGACGTATAGAAACTAACCAGATATACCCGCATTTATTACATGTACTGAATAAATTTCCAAAGAGCTGAATGTATACTAATATTAATATTATATTTAAAAGCACTGTGGCTACAATATCTCGATAAAATTTTATGGAGCTTTACAAAATATTTTCATTTTCTTATAGTAATGTATGAAAATTAATTTGAACTCTATACTATTTAAATTTTATAAATAGCTACATAAAAGTATAAAGCTATATGCTTTCAACGTGATTTATAGCGATTATTTTTTGGACAAAACAGCTGAAAAAAAATCTACTGCTTAAAAAACTCCAGTTAAAACAATTTACTATAAAAAACACCTGAAGCTGTAATAAAACTAAGACTATAAGAATAATCTAGTTGAATCCATTGACAACTAAATTGTTGATGACGTAATGCCATACATCTACTAATATCAACTATTTAATGTGTCCACCATCCACCCACCTTGTCTTTACACCTGCTATTAATCATGCATATCCCGGAGCGCTGATATCGAAAAACGATCTAATTTTTTGACGGATATGTGACGAAAGTAAATATAAATTACCTAAGACTTGGGTTGCCATGCACTCAAGTGTGATAAAGTTAAAAAAAAACAGAATGAGAAAAAAAAAAAGGAATTTTAAAAAATGGAGGTGTATTTAGTCAAGCAATTTATGTGAACACATATCGACTGTAGAAAGGAAAGCTGATTTAATCACAACTAATCATAATGTATAGCATTTAATAGACGTTATATAGAAATATGTAAGTTTGAAAAAGGGTTGGACTGTAAATTTGCGACCAGGAAAAGGGAATTCTGTCACATCATTTTTATTGGTTTTTCTTAAATAACTTGTGAGACTAGATTAATAAAAAACCAATTTTAGTCATCATGCACTCACTTTAAGGTTGTGTCTATTTAATAATTTGACTTTGGCCCAAAATCATTGAATAGACGTTTTCGTGCTTCTTGTAAAATTTGTTCTGTGTGGGTTACGTTCTTTTTTTTTCTATACATTTGATAAAGATTAATCTGATAAAATATGGGATAGAGTATTTTCAATATTATTTTCCTGCATGAGTATTTTTTTACGTGTAATTGTTTAATGATAAAATTGATTTGTGAACCAAGAGATATGTTGTGCAGTTTACAAAAGAACTAATACGTAGAACAAATTTTACTTGATTGAAATTTTAGCCATTACCAGTGAAAATACATTCGTACATTATCTGTGTGAATCTGCGGTTTGATCCAAATAATTACTCAATGCCTGCGGTACTAGGGTATTTAAACTGTGGTACCCAAACTAAATAAAATGAGACCATAATAATGATTACATTATAAATAAATATATGTAATTTGACTGATAAATACTTCTTATTAACGTCAATATTTAAATATTTAAATGAGGAAATAGATAAGATAGAATCCGTAAAATATCCGATGGGCCAATGAAGTCATTAATAAAAAAGCTAAATATGAAAAATTTTAGTTTTTTTTGTATATGTATCTATGTTTTGAGAAATATTATGCGTAAGTAATTTTTTATAATGAAATATTGTGAAAGATAATTATAAAATGTCTTCTTATTCTGCACGTTATACATGGTCTCACTTTTGACAACGCAATTAGTACAGATATTAATTGATCAATGAATCTGCATACATGATAATCATCATGATAGATAATTTAATCAATCGACTCATGTATTTTGCATGAATTTCAATGAATGAAATAAGCAAAACTATTTTATTGTCTTATAGAAATTTCTGTATTTGAAAGCTTCAAAGTATTAAAAAAAAATACATAATAAATTGAAGGGAGTATTGGCAAAGTATACTTTTTTCACCATGTAAAAATGTAAAGAAGAAGATTTTGAATACGTATTTTTTTCATAAAAGAACTATTAAATATTCAAACCAGTAGAAAAAAATAATTCCAATAATATTAAAAACAAGAATAAACATCTAAAAGCATGTTATATGGTTATTTTATACAAAAAATACTCGTTTAAAATGTTGTCTTTTAAATTTTGACACAGTGGAATAAGTTCATTTTGGAAATACCCTCGTCAATTATACTATTATATAAATTTTAGCGAATTTTTAGCAATTAGATATTACAATTATGGGCGTAATAATTTATAATAATGTCATTCAATCTTACTTTGTATCCCTCTTCTTTATTATACATTGAACGCAAAGTAAAATCGTCAATTTCAGCATTGGATTATGTTCAACCATACAGTTTGATATAACTAATTGCTAAAACAGCCAAAACACCTACGTAATGTAAAAAAACTCAGTATTTTGAATTGTTATTTCATATACAGTATGTCGAATTGGCCCATAAACAAAGTAAAGAATTTGTATAGCGATTTGCTTCGGCAATTAGTCCATTTTGAGGATTTAATTGAAAAAATAATTATACGAAACCCAAAAATTCTTTGATTTGGTGACAGAATTTTAAGTCATAAGAGAAATTACTGTAATTTGTCGCTGTATTGATTTTTCTATGAAAGGTGCTCAGAATTTATGACTGTAAACAATAAGAGCTGTGACACAATACTTAAATGAGTATAAAATTGATCAGTTGGCCGTATTTGACAAAGGTACTGCTCGTAAACCAGCCGTTTTAAATCTCTCAATTGCACAAAAACATTTTATGATGTAGGATATTAATAACTGTTCGATTTGATGATTGGCCAAATGATTCATCACAAAAAATCGACTAAAATGAAGCTTTTTTACACATATCCGGCTTAAAATAGAAGCACATGGGTCCACACTAAAGCACTGAATGACTTTCCTGTTCTTAACCGGTTTCGGTGGTTTTGCATTGGATTTAATATTACTCTACTTTCTCAGTAAATATCTTTACACTGTGTGGATCCTTGGGAGCAAATATGGTATACAAAAAAAAACTAAATTTATGAGAAAGAATTGTTCTCATCAAGAATTCTTTAAGATTAAAACGCGTTCAGCATATTTTCATATAAGTAGACAGATTTCAAAAACGTGTCGATTATGTACAGCCAATAACAGAAATAGGAAGCATTTTCAAAGGTTTTCCTTACACAGATAAATATGTGAAAAGTATTTCGTTTAAAATATATTCAGAACTCGTGTTTCACACAGTTGGAATATAAACATAGTATGATATATGGTCATGTTTTATTCCGATGCATGCGTGGAATAGATCTCACTGTGCTGAATGCAGGATGCCTCGTTTTTGCCTTTTGTGGCATGTTTTCCATTATGCATGTTTTTTCAAAGCGTGAGATATCAATTCTAGATACCATTATGAGGCTTCAACACGCCTTTGTACTGACGGTGAAATGTAAATATAGCGAGCATTGATGTCATCAAATTGGACTTGCCATTTATAATGTTACTGCGACCGAAAAGTTAAGTAATCAAATTGCAATTACGTAAATATACGAATGTTTTTTTCGCTAATTAGAAACTTTATTACTTAATTAGAAACCTTAAAAAAATCCTTAGTATTATGAATAACATTAAAGCTATTTGAGAAATAGAAATAATTACAAAAGTTTTTATTAATTAAGTCTAGGTTTTAAATAGACACATTGTTTATACATATTGTATACATAATATTATCTACATCGTATTTGAAAAAAAAGAAGAACAACATTTAGTTAAACATTTAGAATAAAAATATAGTTACAACGATTTTAACTATAATATTTTAACCACATCTCAAGTTTAATTTAGATAGTCACTAGGCATATTGTATTGGCGTTTTTGAGTTATTTATATAGATTTTGTACTGCATAAACATTGCGATATGAAATTTTATAATTTATGTGTTTAAAATAAATACAAATTTTTAAACGAATATCGTACTGTTTCTTATTACATCCTTTTGTATACCGGCATGATTTAAGATACATCGATTATTTTTAGTGATCCACTTAAGTACCAGTAGAAAATATTTTCAATTCAAATATCAATAAAAATGGTATATTGGAAAAAAAACTAGACGATCGCTTAGACAGAAGTTTATTTATTTTTGATGTGAAATCTTTACCAGCAAGAATTTTTGTTAAGAGACAAATTTCATTCTTCACAAAGGTATCTGGTTTCTTTTTCTTTTTATTAGCTGCGAATATTTAGCACACTCGATGGATATTAGTTTTTAGCAGTAAGTTTATCGCTTTTGGATATTTTTGGGCATTATTCTAGAAAATCTATTGGAACAATTTACTTAACTGCACAGAATATTGATGATATCGAAAGTGGAAGTTGTTTTCCGTTTTTCAAATCAATCTGTCTCGGTTGATACTATTGGCATTTACTTGTCAAGTACACAGAAATAAAAGTTGTTTCATTACTAAAGCAACTACATTGAAAGTTTTGTTGCATAAAAAAAAACAAATGTTTTCTTTTAAATATATCAATACCACCCGGAAAAAAAGAGTTTCAGATTCTTTATGGAAAGGGTTATATTAAGTTTCATTTCAAAAACCGTTTTCAGAAAAAATACAGTTTTTTAGTTACAACATTATTCTGTACAATCGGTGATATTTATTGAAAAATTATCGTATATATGTCATATAACTGACTAGAAAAGTGGGTGCGTATAGTTGTATATATTATATGTAAATGTATATGTTATATATTACTATATGTATATGTTATATATATTCTAGTTGAAATTTTTACTCAAGATATATCAGATAATTTCAACAAATTATAATCTTATAAAATAAACTATACACTAAAATAAAAGATGATATTCATACTTCTTCATAAGCCAAATGTATAAATATACGTTTATATATAATAAAATTGTTTGTAAAATATATCATGTATTAAATAAAGCTTTTCAAAAATTTTCAGCACATTCAAAAATAGAACTGTTATAAGAATTTTCTTTTGAAAATTTTCTACAATTAAGTATCTACGAATGGATTTATTATTCACACGGATATTTGAAAATGAGTACTTTACGATATTAATTCAGGTATTTCATAACATGTTACGTGAAATTATTAATATAATTATTTTAAATTAAATAATTTGCTCGTCAAGCGTAAATTCGAAAACGGTAACGAATCTATATGATATTCTTTCATATAAATATTACAAAAGAAATTGTATGAATCAGGAATTATATGGAAATTATACGGCAAATCTCAAAACATCAATCATTTGTACGACAGAACATAAAAGTTGAGTGAGAAATATTTAAGAATTATTCTCGTATGAGATATGAGTTAATATGAAAAGTTGACATACGAAAATTCGATATTGTATTAAAATATGTTTTATTTGATAAAGTACCTAAAACAATTAAATTTTATGTCATTATATATAATATTTTATATATTTGACGTTAATAAAATTCAGAATCTTTGCGATAATGGTTAGTATCAGTCTGTGTGACTACATAAAAAATCGGGAACATCAGTTGTTTTTTATTTCAAAATGCACAATTGAATTAACCTGCAAGCAGTGATGCCAGTATGGCAATAATTTTTATTAACGAAATTGTCTAGATTATTGATATTTTCCCATGAGTGAAAGTGAATTAAAGTGCTGTATAAATATTTAGAATTAGATCCGTCCAACTTTCTTGATAGACTTTCTTTAATTTTTTCTTCAAATCCTTTATTTTTATTTATACTTTTATTTAATGCTGGTTTTACCAGATTTTCTTTGTTTTATCGTATTAATAAACAATTCAAACTATTTTTTTATATTGTGCGTTGGAAATATTTTAAGCCAATAATTATTGATATTTTCAACATCCGAATTAATACATTTAATTTGTAAATTTAGTTTCACTGGAGGCATTATTGAAATTGATAACCAATTCTGTTTGACAAAAATAATTTTTATAGTGGTCAATTTCATAAGTTATGAATCGAAAATAGTCCTAGATTGTGGGTACGAGTCCCAAAGGACTATAAAAAATCATTATGACTCTAATGTGTCACGCAAAGCATGGATGCTCAACGAGTGAAATGATCGGCTGACATATAGTATTCGTAAAATTTGTCTGTCTATGGCTTTCAAATAAGATTCAATCATTTATCTTGAAGTCGAAACAGTAAAACATTGTAAAAATAAATTCACCTTCACTAATATATTCTTAATACATGAATTTAAATCGATAATTTTACGCTTAATGTTTCTTTGAATGTATCAGTTACTTTTACAGCTTTTACGTTCACAGCTGTTTAATTTTCCTGGGAACATTTTATTTGTACAATAAAACCATAGTAACTACATAGAAAATTGGAAACCATAGTGCATTGGTTATTTCAAACACGTTCCAAAAGATTTTTAGTCGTATTCAACAACCATAAATATGATCAATTCTTTCGAATGTGAATTTAAAACAAGAAAAAAAGTATAATTTAAATTTCGAACGATGTTACAAAAAAGATTTTTTTTTAAATAAATAAAATGATATGACAATGTTCTGTGAGTTTTATATATTATAACATTTATTTCCAAGAGCGTAGAATAATATAACCTCTATTGAGAGTTACTGATATTATATTTGAATTAATTCGTCTATTTTTATACATAACATTATGGTGTTTTTCTACTTGATTTGACATCAAATGACCTTCTCAATGTTTTTCTCTCTAAAGGTTGATAAAAATATTTTTATTACGTAATAATAAACTGGATAATATTTGTATCTTTTTACGTTTTTCGCATAACTTTTGAAAAGCGTCACATAAATAAATAAATACGGATTACATGCGGAAAAAATGACTTCAAAGACGTTGTCATCAAATTATGTAATACTAAATGCTTTTATAGTAGAAATAAGCATTTTTGCCGGTGGTTTCATTGATGTTTCATTTTTCGGTTTTATGAATAGATTTTTTATGCGTCAAAATTGAGCTGCCCAAAAAACATGAAAAAAGTTAATTTCATGAGAATTTTTCGAATTTAGAATTGTATTTTTTTTAGTATTTTATTGAAAATAAGTTGTTTATGTTTTTCAATATACTATGTGTTATTTTTCATAAATGGCAATATTATATCACATTGATAAATATATACGACCACGAAACAAAAATTAAATAATTTTATTTTTTATACCAGTTCATTTAGTGAACCAGGTGTATGAAACTTACAAAAAATCAAATGTCTCACATGAAGATATTATTTAAAAAAATGATAGGTATTTTTTTGAAAAAGACAAGCATGTTTAAGTGGGTGATAGTCGTGAAATAATGCAAATAGGCCATAGTTAAATGGAGAAGATTTTACAAATATTTGATTCTATTAATTGCAACGATTTCGGTCAGATTAAATATCGACTATAGAAAAGAAAAAAGACGTAACCCTCACTTTTTTCAAAATATCTTCTTTTATATATTTGCTATGTATACAACTTAATACTCATTCAATAAAAAGGAAGTAAGCTGTAAATGTTGAATACGTACCTTAATTTAGCTTTTAAGTTTGAAAATAGAATGGCCCATCAAATTTACGATCGGGAAAAACGACTTTCACCACATCAATTTTATTAGTTTTTATTAAATAACTCAAGTTAGTTAAATGAAACATCAGTTTTAGTCTTCGTGCATTTCAAAGTTGTGTGTTTTGAATATTTTGAATTTGACTCAAAACTATTACATATAATTTTTGTGCCTCCTGAAAATTTATTGCGTGAGGATTACATCCTTTTTCCTTTCCGTAGTCGATCAGCAATTGTCTGACAAACAATTCTCGTGAAAAATATCGTCTGTTAAAACATCTTCACATCGCCGAGATCCATATGCTCCACTTTGGGAGTAATCATGGTATCAGAAGAAAAAAATATGTATAATTAGTAATAAATTCTAAATTATTTAAAACTGGTAAACTTCCATATGTGAAATCACTGTTAGCGACCCGGGTTTCGCCTTTCAGCATCTTCAGGCTACATTATGTGTGGGCAGTGAGCAAACATACTAATTAAAGTGATCTCAGTTTTAAATAATTTAGAATTTAAAATTAATTTCCATCAAGCACCAACAGTCGAAAATATTAATTAATTAGTGATAAGATAATGTTTTTTTTTTTGGTATTTTATATAATAAATTCTAAATACGTGTTGTAATGAAAAAAATTCAATTTGAAAAACGACTATAGTGTAGTAATTAAAAAGGTTAGATTGAAAAGTAAAGTTTTTAATATTTGAAAAATTAAATTTAATTACGTCTTTTAAAGTGATGAAATTTCTTTGCCATGTTGTATACGCATGTGTGTTCATGTAATAATGATAAGTACTTGAGCCATGTTTACATGAGATAATTTTACACTGGCGCCTTCAAATTAGTAACTACTAAAAAGGGCGTCTGCAAATTAAACTATTTTACGAATTCCGGTCACAAAGGCAGCCTTTAAACTTAATGACTTTTATACTTAATTTGTATTTTGACCAGCTCTCTCGTTTGTGTAGCATGTAACCGCCATTTGCAACATCTGTAGCTGTTTATATGTTGTAACTGAAATACATTCACTCAAAGACCACTAAGATATAAAACATATTATCATATTCTGCTAGTTGAATATATTATGAAATCCAGATGCAAGTGTTGTAGCATCATTATATATTATGTCCAATGACATGTGTAAAACTTACATATCAATGATGATCTATTTTAAAAATACCTTCTTCTTAGCGATGAGTTTAAAGTATAATTTAGCTTGAATAATATCACTCACTTAAATATAACTTTGAATAAACACGTTTTTATTATTTTCAATTAAAAAATATATAATTAATATTTTCGACTGATGGTGCTTGATGGAAATTGATTTTAA